>PVJC01000558.1:0-23724 GCA_004026665.1 Murina feae
CCCCAAATGCCCTCCCCTGCAAGCCTGAATGCCCCCAACTGTCCTCCCCTGCAGGCCTGGTTCCCCCCAGCTGCCCTCCCTCCACTGCAGGCCTGGTCGCTCCTAACTGACCTTCCCTGCAGGCCTGGTTGCCCCCAACTGCCCTCCCCTGCTGGCCTAATCACCCACAACTGCCCTCCCCTGCTGGCCATCTTTGTGTGAGGGTGTCACAGTCAATTTGCATATTGCCTCTTTATTATATAGGCTATATCTATAAACTGTTTAGAGTCTTACAATACATTATAATTATTACTTTATATAATTCTATCTTTTAAAGATTTTGAAGAAAGGAGAGCAACTATGTATATACTGATAGCTTTTGTTATATTATTTATCATTTCTGGTTCTCTTGATGTATTCTTGAGGATTCGAGTTCCTATCTGGAGTCACATCCTTCATCTAATACAGGTTTGGTCTCTGTTATCTTTGTGCTATTTTTAGCAAATAATGACATTTCTATATGTTACCAGCTCAATAAATTATATACATATTGTTTTATACAAATGCTTTTAAAATCAGTTAAGAGAAGGAAAAGAATTATGCACTTAAATTTTCTTTTATAATTACACTAGAGGCCCAGTGCACAAAAATTTGTGCACTCCGGGAGGGCCCCTCAGCCAGGTCTGTGCCTTCTCACATTCTGGGACCCCTTGGGGGATGTTCACCTGCTTACTTAGGCCCACTCCCTGGGAGATCAGGCCTAAGCTGGCAGTCAGACATCCCTCTGGAAGCCTGGGGGCCCTTGGGAGATGTCCACTTGCCAGCAGGGAGCAGGCCTAAGCTGCAGTCGGACATCCTTAGTACTGCTGAGGAGGCAGGGGAGGCCCCCACCACTACCACTGTACTGGCAGCCATCAGGCTGGCTTGTGGCTGAGCAGAACTCCCTCTGTGGGAGTTCACTGACCACCAGGGGCAGCTCTTGCATTGAGCATCTGCCCCCTGGTGGTCAGTGTGTATCATAATGACCAGTCATTTCTAGTGGTTCTGCTATTAGGGTCAATTTGCATATTACCCTTTTATTATATAGGATTTTACAATGACCTCTACCAGTGCTCTTTGTGTGGGTTCAAATTGCTGTTCATAGTCACTTTCAGTCTGAAAAACGTGTAGTACTTCCTATAAGGTGGGTCTTAAACAAATTATTTCAGTTTTTTCATTTATCTGGTGTCTTTATTGCCAAAAGAGCACTCTGCTGGATATAGATTTCTTGGATGAGGTTTTTTCCTTTGAGCTCCTTAAATTTGTTATTCCACTGCCTCTGACCTACATTTCTGATGAGAAATCACCTGTGTTTCTTACTGAGGTGCCACTGTAAGTGGCAAGTACTTTTTCTTTTGCTGCTTTCAGGATTTTCTCCTTTTCTTTGGCTTTCAGCATTTTTATTATGATGTATCTGTTTTTAGATTTCTTTGAGTATATCCTATTCAGACATTATTGAGCTTCTTGGATGTTGTTTTCCAATAAATTTGTCAATCTTTTTTCATATTACAGAGGAAGGTTATTTATAAAGTTATAGAGGTAGTAAAAGTGAGACAGCTGCACTGTGTAGGTTCAGGAAACAATTACAGAAGTGAAAGGGCCCTTGGAGCTTAGGAGAGAGAAAGGCAAAGGTAACAGCCTGAGGGGAAAGGGGGGAAAGAAAAGGCACTGCTGAGTTCCACAGAGGGAAAACATTTTAATTTTGGCAAGCTTTTAGCCATTATTTCTTCAAATATTTTTTCTCTCTTCTTTACCTTGTATACTCACTATTGATCTATCTTCCAAGTTTGCTTATTCTTTCTTCCACCAGTGTGAATCTAACGCTCAGCCCTTTAGTTAATTCTATTTCAGTTACTGTACTTTATTACACTTTTTAATGTCAAAATGAGAGAGAGAGAGAGAGAGAGAGAGAGAGAGAGAAAGATGAGAGAGAAACACTGATCAGTTGCCTTCCACATGTGCCCCAACTGGGGACTAAACCTGCAACCCAGGTATGTGTCCTGACTGGGAATTGAATCAGTAATCTCTTGGTGCACAGGACGATGCTCAACAAACTAAGCCACTCTAGCCAGGCTTTTTTTCTTTTTTTTAATGATTATCTTTAAAGTTACTAGTTTCTAAATGAGAACTGTACTTGCATCATGAATCAAAAGTATTTCCTAAGTTAAAGATGCCAAATAAAATTTGAGTCAAATTTTCAAGGCTTACAAAGCTCATTTGTTTTAGCGAAAATTAGAGATGAACAAGAACTTCAAATGACTAAGTGTAAAAGGCTTTCATATCCAACATCCATGCCTCAAGTTATTTCTAAGCATGGACCCACACTATAGGATTAATGTTTCTATGTTGGCACATTTTCCATGGGGTGATCTAATATGAAAATGTATCAATTTATGTTCTATAGTTCATAGTGGTAATCCTCCATATGCACCTGTAGCTGAGAAAGTGCCAGATCAACACCACAAGCAACTTACCTAACCAAAGCCTAACACAGTACCTGGAATGTAGAAAATACTAAAAAAAACACTTATGGACTACAGATATCTCCACGAATATGCCAAGTCTGGCGGGGAAAAGTTACAATAAAAGAAATATTTCAAATGGTAGCATAGAACTGTGTTCATATAAATTTATTTCACTCCATAAACTGATTCTATAGGTGATACTATCTCTAAATGTGGCATTTTTATGTTCCTCTAAAAGGAATGTGTAAGATAATCAAGAAGACTCCATTTTAGAGAAAATAAATATTTTTAAAAAAAGTATTGGTCTTTGATTATGCCTCCAATCATATATATAAAAGAATATAATATGTAACATAATATATAACATATGTTACATATATTATCATATTTTTATAAAATTATAATCTACTATAATATAATAGAAAAGTTTAAACTACAGATCAGGAAAGAAAAATATCATCCACAGTAATAATATTCAAACAGTCATCATTTAGTGAATTTTCTTGTAATCCTTTTTCTTTGTATAGCTTTTATTAGTCTTACATGGTTGTGATCGTAATGTATGAATACTCTTGTATCCTGCCTTTTCAGTAAACAACATTATGAGATGTGCTTGAGATCCTGCTGTATAGTTAAGAGAATATCCAACTCAACACCAAACAATATGTGCATATCATAAGAATTCTGGTCTCCACTCAATTTCCAAGTTCCTTTCATTCATTTAACAGGTGTTTATACTGTAGGTGCCTATTTTGTGCCACATGCAGTGCTGGGGGATAAAAATACAAAGAAGCAAGCAAGCACATGCTTGTCCTCAAAGAATTCTCAGCTCAGCAATTACTCTCTGCCTTCTCAGAAATTTGGCTTTGAAAGTAATAAAAGAAATGCTTATAATTTGGCTATTTTAAACTTCATTCTTTTGAGGAAAATTACTATACACAAAGATTTATCTTAAACAACTGAAGTTTTCCACATTTTACCTAGTTACATTCTCATCTGACAGGTGAAAGAGCTGTAATTCTTTTGCTCATTTTGTGACATGTATTTTTCAACATTTATTGCAATTACGTACTACTCCATTGGTCTTGAGATCAGTGTGTTTCAGAAACCAATATGAGCTTCCATTTCTTCAAGATGTAAATTTTCAGATTATTCATACATCCCCATCCTACATATTTGCATGATATATTTGTTTATGTGCTAGCAGAAAATCATAGTCTACCAATTTAGATAGCAAATGTAAAGCAAATGTTTTAGTACATTCAAATGTATAATGATCCACATGCACCTGGAACTATTTGCATATATGCACAAGCATTAGCAGTTTGTAAGTTACTTTATTTGGAAAAATTTAAGCACTCCTAGTAATTTCCTTTGTTATCTTCCAATTTAAGCCTCATTGTCTAAATGGTGTCTCAAGATATGAAATAAGAGATAAAACAAGGTATTGAGCCATAATTTCAAACCGTATGAAATATACTTCAAGTGGTAATGAGTGGGAGCGCTGAGCAGTAAAGGAGCTGCACACAACAGTCAGAAAATCTGTTCTCCATTTCAAGCTCCACCACTTACTAGTCACTGATGTTTTGCAAGCTGTTATTAATGCGATCCTCAGTTTTCACATCAGGATGTTGACATTCTTGCCAAACTTATAGCATTAGTGCATTACTATTACAAAGCAAATCTTTGTAAACATGCAAAACACTACGTGAGTGTTAGAAATTGGGTCTATAGCTATTTCCTAAAAATCTCAGTATAATTTTTATTTTTTGAAAGGCTCTGTTCCCTTACATTTACTTCTAAATTGTCACAAAGGTTTTACATAAGCAAGGTGTTGTGTTTTTTAGAGACAGCACCTATAGTTTATCAAAAGGGGTGCTGCAGTTACCAAGGAGCTACTGTATGAAGACTCCAGAGACATGTTTAAGAAAGAGAAAAAGAGAACTGGGGTAGCAAAACAAACTGAATGGTAATTTGAATTCCTCTTATTTTCAGTCTGGGTTTAATGTGGAGACTTGCCTACTATCCTGTATATTTCGGCACTGAGAACTTAAAAAACTGTTAGGCTATAGATCCTTTAGAAGCAGTCCAACAGTTAGGATTTCAAACTCTTTTTAGAGCCTTAGGCATGAAAGAGTCACTAATGGTTTTAACCACTGGAGGCTGAAGTGGTTTTGTTTGTCAATGTTTTTCCGTTAATGAAGATTACCTAGCTAGGTCCCTAATGATATTTGTTTATATCAGAACTCCCAGGAAGCAGAAATCTGCACACTAGAACTAAAAATAACATCAGTACGGTCGTTACCATCTCCAGTGATCTAAAAGGCAGTAAACACAATACTTTGAAAACATTAGGTTTTGCTACTATCAAATAGGAAATAAACAGGCTTTATTAATAATTGTGTGGGAATTTTTTCCCCTCAACTGAAACTTATATGAAGGGGATCTGTCTTACTGTATTTACTTTTATTTTTAATCCTCACCAGAGGGTATTTTTCCATTGATTTTTAGAGAGAATGGAAGGGAGTGAGGAAGGTGGAGAGAGAGAGAAACATCAATGTGTGAGAGACACATTTACTGGTTGCCTCCTGTATCTGCCCTGACCCGGGCCGAGATTGAGCCTACAACCAAGGTATATGCCCTTGACTGGGAATCGAACCCAATACCATTAAGTCCATGGACCAATGCTCCGACTACTGAGCCAAACCAGCTAGGGCATATTTACTTTGGTCACTAAAAGCACTACCAAAAATTCTAGCGCCAGATTCCCAAGGGACCATAAATCTAGATGTATTATGGATTCTCCCAACTAAATTAATTGAACAGCACTTGTCTTCCTAATCTGAATACTTATTATGAGTATGTCTTGTTAACAACATGCTTCTTTTCTTTCACTTAACCCTCTCTCTGGTTAGCACATAATGGTCTGTCTCTCACGCAGCCCCCTCTCTATCATATCATAGTATTCCATTATATAGATATACCCTAGTTTCTTCAAATATTCAAATTGCTGGACACCTGGTTGTTTCCAATCTTTTGCTACCATGTACAAGGCTTCAATGAATAACTTTGTTTACTTGAGTTCAACCTATCCACAAAACAGATTTCTAAAAGTGGCACTGTCTGGTCAAAGGGCAAACTGCATCTGTAATTTTGGTAGATACTGCCAGTTTCTGTTCCACAGGATTTGTGCCATTTTGTATTCCCACCAGATGTGCAAGTACTTGTTTCCTGAAGACTATCTGTAAAAATACACATGCCTGGATTCTGACTCAGTAGACAGAGGGTCAGATCTGAGCAGGCTATTATCAAAAAGTTCCCCAAATAGCACATTCCTGGTTGAGAACCCCATTTCTAAAAGGAATTCTCATCTTATTTACACGGTTCAGATCCACAAGAAAATCAGAGTTCAATCTTTAACTTCCAAAGTTTATATTCCGTATCGCCCATTCAATCATAGTTTTTGAGTGCCTACTATGTGCTGGACACTCTAGGTGTCAAGGACATAAGGACAAATAATAATATCTGTCATCAGGGTCTAATAATGATACATACTTGAGACAATGTATAAGCATACTGTTAGAGATTTACATAGAATTTTACTGAAATACTGAAAAGGGATACTTCACCTTAACAGGAATGCCAGAGGCTTCCTGAAGGATGTGCCCTGGAGCTCTACAGGATTAACCAGGTAGAAAACAACATACGCAAGGGTAGAAAATAAGAACCAGAAAGGGTGGTATGTGACTGGAAATATTTCATATTGCTAGAGCATAAAATATAAGGGATTGAAGTAAGCTGCGAAAGTAGGCAGAGATCAGGTCATTAAGCATCTATGATGTCATGTTTAGAAGCTTGAACTTTTATAGGCAAAAAAGTCACTCAAGGGTTTTAAAGGCTGGGAGTAACACGATCAGATTGTTGTTCTAGATTTATGGACAATGGCTTGGAAGGGCACATAACTGGAAAAAGAGAGAGCAGGAAACTGGTGCAGTAATCCAGATGAAAGCTGGAATTAGGACAGGGGTTAAAGGAGAGAATGGACTAAAGAAATCATAAGAGGTAAAAGGAGCAGGACATAGACATTAGATTTTGGAGGTGGAGGTGAACAGAAGTTTGATTACAAGGTATTATCAAACCACTACCAAGAATAGCAACCAATTGAAGCTGTTTTTTCCAGTAGCAGGGATAGGTCTGCACTGACTCAGTCATGCTCTCTTATCTGGTCTTTGCATGTATGAGACCAAGGATAGATGTACGCTGACCAGCAAAACACACAGAATGAATGGTGCATCATGCTCTAATCACCTAAGGAAAGCAAGCATAGGCAACCCAACAGGGAAACACACATTACGCGGTCGTAGCTCTGATGCACCTTCTTTTATAATTCCTCTATTGGTGAGTCTTTTCAGTCTTTTCACCTATGCCCCTGAAGTGACTTCGACAATTGCTACAACATAAATAAATGTCAGACAGGGAACAATATGTGGCTAAGGGACAGCAGTATGAACAGCTGTTTCTCCAAAGCTAAACGCAAAACATTTTGGGCAGCCTGCTGTCCTGCCATTAAACGAACCTTTCTCATTGCTCTAATGTATCCAAGTACTAGTATCATTGTCCTGTGAGGATGGAGCAGGAATGAGTTGCATGTACTAAACCTGGCACTAGCTTTCTTCTCAGAGTTCCTAAAAAACAAACTGGAGGGAAATGAAAACAAGTCCACTGTTTAGAAAGTTCATGAATGAAACACACACACACACACACACAGACACTAAGGCTTACCTTTCTTTTATCTTCATCTGTTGGTTCAAATTTGAAAGTAGCCCTATGCTGAGGGAGGGGAAAAAAGGAAAACAATGTCATTTAAATACAGAGATTTTTAATTCTGGCTATGTTTAAAAATACATAATGTCTCTGTAAAAATGTTGCCTTCCCCATAACATGTCTCACTTTCATTATTAAAGTAAGAGAGACAGGCATGTAAGCAAATAATCTTAAGAAGTATAAAAAGACTACAGCAGAAATATACACCAAGGAGCACAGAGTGTCAAACCTCTAACTCTGCCCAGGGAAATCTGGAATGCTCTGCATGCAGTATAGAGAATTTGAACTGGACCTTGGGGTATGAATAGAAGTTTGCAGGAGGAAATGGAAAGCATTGCAGGAATAGAAACAAAGGCTCAGATGTGTGAAACAGTATGATATATTTGTAAAATAAGTAGCTCTGTCAGAGTGAAAGCACAAATGTTAGGGGGTGGGAGGAGTAAAGAAAGATGAGAATGGAAAAGTAGATTGGATAGAGATTTGGAAAGTCCTTCCAATGTTGCTGAGGTGTTTGTACTTTCTCTGTCATATGTAATAAGAAATCATCAGATAATTATAGATAGAAAAGAGAGGATTCAGACAAATATTCTGTAAGAAGGAGGGTTTAATATTGTGGCTCCATCACTTACTAGTTAGTTCAGTAAATAACAAACTCTCCATATAACAGAATTTCTCTTGTGAAAAAAGGGGGTACCTCATTCACAGAGCTGCTATGAGGGTTAAAACAGCTATGGCATATAACTCACCATCTCAATGACTGGCACATACTAAACTGTAAACATTAGGGTTATATTGATGGTGATGCCAATGATATCGAGGGGAAAAAATAACTGAAAGAGAAGAGAGTGCCATGACTCCTAAAATGACTGGTGGGAACACTGCATTTTCCACTCTGTAGCTAAAATAGATGATGGACTAAGCTGAGTTATCTACTGTCCCAGAAAGAGTGATGGTACCCAAAAACTAGAGCACAAAATTCCTCATTCTCCTCTCAAGTTTTAGTCAGAAGAACCAAGTGCTTTTATAAACCCTAAGCTTTCCTTTAAAAAAAAAGTCTCCAGTGAACATCTCTCTGCCTTTCTGGCCATAGTAACACACATTTACTGGCAACCCACCAGGAGTTAAGTACACTGGGTACCGGAGATATCATCATTACAGAGGGGTTCTGTATTGACAGCTTTGTAGAAGAAGAAATTTTTGAAGTTAAATTTATGAGATGGAGAAGAAATGTTGACAGAGCAGAAATTCTGAATATAAGAAATAGTCAGAGAAAGGACTTTGAGGTAAAAGAGACTGCTTCTTATATGGTATGCAAACCATACCATAAATTAAAATGAATTATGTCAGGTGGTAGGGGCTGGATTTTAAAATTTACACGTGAACTGTAAGATAGGTAACAGGCATCCAGCAGAAGACTCTAAAAAAACGTGAACAGTACAGCATGCTGGAATATTTGGGACAGAAGCTTACAGACCAGATCAAAGGAGAGCACGACTGAAGACACAAAGCTCTCTGGGAAATGGTCATCAATAATCCAAGCATGATATTGCTGGCAGCAGTATAAACTGACACAAACTTTAAAAGAGAAAGTGATTTGGCAACACATATTGGAAATCATAAAAATATTCATCCCCTTTGACCCAGAACTTCTACTCCTAAGAATTTACCCTAATGAAACCATCCAGAATAAGAGAAAAATTATATATGTAAACATATTCAATGCAGTGTTATTATTACAGAAGAAAAGAGGCAGCCTTGAACATCCAATAACATGAGATTAATTAAATAAACTGATGTGTATCCACCTGATAGAATATTATATTGCAATATTAAAAAGATGGCTGACAGCTCTGAAACAACATGGCAAATTATGTATGATGGCATTAAGTGGAAACCATCAAATTATAGTTCTGTGTCTATGATGAAAGTATCTACATAAATACATGGATGCATCTGAACAATGCAAATATAAAAGCAACTGTACAGGGGTGATGGAATTTCTGGTGAAAAAAAAATTTTTTTCTTTACAAAACACACTTTTGGTATATTATTTTTATAGCTAAAAGGGAAATTTTAAAAATAAAAGATAAGCCCTGGCTGGTGTTGCTCAGTTGACTGGAGCATCCTCCCATACACCAAAAGATTGTAGATTTGATTCCCGGTCAGGGCACATACCTAGGTTGCAGGTTCAATCCCTGGTAGGGGACATGTACAGGAGGCCTCCAATCGAGGTTTCTCTCTCACCTCTCTACCTCTTACTCCCCCCACCCCACCCCCAATCTCCTCTCTCTCTTAAAAAAAAGAGAGAGAAAAATCAATATGTAAACTCTCAGGTGAAGATTAAAAATAAAATAAAAAATGAAGGAATGAACAAGAAGAAAAGGAAGGAAGGAAGAAGTTGTAAATCTGAAGGCTATAACCTAGGAATTTATAGATATGAAGCTTAGTAAAAACCAACACTAGATAAAAGATAAAGAAGCACAGAATCAGGCTAGGCTTGTAAACCGAAGCTTAGTAAATATCCAATACAAATGAAAATAAGTTGTACTAGAAACCAAGAAAACTTATTCTGTGCCATTATATGTAAATTCCATAAATTATCTGAAATAAATGTACCTAGTTGCCAATATAATGGTTCTTGTAAATACTTTTCAGCATTTACGGTAAGGGAATAAAAATAGAAACCTTTTTTGGGGGAAAAACCATTAAGTTATAAAAATACATTTTTAATAGTTTCTACATAGAATTAATCTTTTAAGGTAATAATTTAGAGTGGTATCAAGGACTAGTGTTTTTCTGTTGTTTTTTAAATGCAAGGCTGATCCTGTCATAAAACTACAACTTTAAAAAAAATAAAAAGGAAGAAAAGTTTTCAAGAACCCTGTCTAAATAGCATGAGGATTTAATTTAATTAGAAGGTATATTGGTATGGCAATAAAATTGAATTTGAATGTGCCAACTGACTCAGAAACTCAGCCTTCTAAGCTTGTTTGGATCCAAAGATATTTAAGGCTGAGTTCAGTGGTTCTCAACCTTCTGGCCCTTTAAATACAGTTCCTCATGTTGTGACCCAACCATAACATTAATTTCATTGCTACTTCATAACTGTCATGTTGCTACTGTTATGAACCGTCATGTAAATATCTGATATGCAGGGTGGTCTTAGGTGACCCCTGTGAAAGGGTCGTTCGACTGCCAAAGGGGTCTCGACCCACAGGTTGAGAACCGCTGGCTGAGTTCTTTTATCCAACTTAGATCATCCCTACCTTATTCAGTATCTCTTAACCTTTATTCTCCCCTCTTGGTACAGCTGAAAGGAAGGGAAACTACATTTCTGGCTATAAATGCCTTTCTAGAACTGCTAGCCACCTCGCCTCTTATAGACTTAATTTCCAGACAAGTAGGAGCAACAAAGTCAAATATAAACTAAGGAGTAAAACCATTGTTCAGTTTAGAAATCTAGTAAGGTACAACAGCTCAGGGGCACACCGGACTCATTAGCAAGTTACCAAACTCTTCTACCAGTCAGAATTTCCTTCATGTATAGCACCTGCACATAGCAGGTGTCCAATGAGGGGCCACTG
This sequence comes from Murina feae, assembly GCA_004026665.1. NCBI lineage: Eukaryota > Metazoa > Chordata > Mammalia > Chiroptera > Vespertilionidae > Murina > Murina feae. The sequence goes on from PVJC01000558.1 coordinate 10,892, forward strand.
CTGTCATCACTGCATGGCTGCGATGTGCCCGAATACTGAACTACTTATGGTAAGGGAACTACAGCTATTTAACAGATTTCTAAAGATACACTCCAACAGCACTGACACAGGGAAATTACCCTAACTGGGGTCGGGGGGGGGATGTTGCTGTGTTTCATAAACAGAGAGTACTTCTAGAACTAAGGGCCAGTAACTTCGATTCTACAACCCATCTGGAAATAGGAACAAGCCCACTAAAATGCTCCTCTGTAAAAATCTGCGGAGTGCACTGAGTCAGAACTCACCCTCAAGGTGGAAAGCAAGCCCTCTTACATGGTGCAGGCTATTTATATGCCCTAGTCAAATGTGGAGGCTGTATTTCTAGAACTGTCCCAATATTAGGGCCCTATTAATCAGGTTCTTCTAGCACCTAAATGAAGACCTGATTGCTCTCAGTGTGCTTTTCCTCTCTTATGAGGACTATTCTTGGAGACCTACCTGCCTGAATCTTAAATAACTTTTACCTTTCATTTGGCTACAAACCCATAGTGTTTTGAATGCAGAATCATGTTGGAGCTCTCTATGGGATAACATTTGCCAGGTATCTTCTTGGCCACCAGACCACCTCTCTGGTTATCATGACTGCTGGTGACTCTAGGCCTCAGTTTCTTCACCTACTAACTCAGCGGGTTGGGTTGGATGCAACTATCTTTGAGAGTCCTTATAGTCTAAATATCCTGTGATTCGAGAACTATGATCCTACGGCGCACCTTGGGGTCCTGGATCACTATTTTTGTTGATAATCATAATGATTGGCAACCAATTTCTCTATTAAGTCTTTATCAGAATAGGCCCTAAAAGAGATGAACGAGATTGGACAGCTTAGACCAGCACAATATGTATTTTCCGTAATAGCTCATTCTGTAACTGGAGTGGAGGTGATGAGGGTTCAACAGTCGCACTGGTACTGGAAAACCTTTCTCTTCTGTGCTCAAAAACACAGAATACACATGGAAAAGGCAACATGGCCTTGCAAAAAAGATCTGTGGAAATGAAATCGGAAGACTAGGTTGGCCACATCTAGCCATGTGCCCTTGAGCCCGTAGATCAGGGGTGGGGAACTTTTTTTCTGCCAAGGGCCATTGGAATATTTATAACATCACTCGGGGGCCATACAAGATTACCAACTTAAAAATCAGTCTGCTAATTTGGTCGAACACTTAATTAACTCACCCCTACTACCTTGGCGGGGCCAGACCCAATGATTTTGAGGGCCTTATATAGCCTGCGGGCTGGACAGTCCCCATCCCTGCCATAGATAGTCACTTTGTCTTTCTGAACCTCAAGTTCCTATTCTCTCGAAAGGGAATACTTCCATCTCCCTCTTAAGTTTTAATGTAAGAGGATTATATGTGATGACAGTGAAAGTACTTAGGGTAACAGGCACCCAATAAATGTTAACAGGTGAATTGAGAAGAGTGGAAAAATAACCACCACCTTTCCTATTTTTATAATCCTTTTTAAATATACTTTCCTATACTGAGTCAACCTGCAATATGCCCTTGAGAAATAGACAAGTATCATGTCTTTTTTTGTTTGTTTGTTTGTTTTTTTCTGGGATAAATAGATCTTCCCTCTCCCTATGATAACCAGGATCAGTGAAAAAGGCAAGAAGCCTTGGAAGTTAAAGTCTCTATAACACAGAAGAAATTAGAGCGAGACAGGTAACTGTTGCTCTAAATATGGTACATGGTGTTTTGCTACCCATCAGAAAATGCAAGGGTCAAGGAAAAAGAGAAGGACTGGCGTACACTCCCCAATTTTTATGTCAACTAGGTCAACCCCGTGGCACATATTTAATTCCTACCTTTTTTTTTTTGTTAAAAAACTAACAGTTATGGGTTCTTAGAGACAGGCACTACAACATGTAGGTACTATTATTATCCCTGTCGGGCAGCATAAACCGAGGCAATGAGTTAGGTAACTTGCCCTAGGGCACAGGGATGGTAAATTTGAGAATCAAGAGTCCAGGTCTGGCTCAAAAGCCTGTGCTTGGGCCACAGGACTTGCTCATACCTTGATCATTAAACCTGTAACTCCCCGAGTGAATGCCTCCAGGGGCACTGTGCTCAGTGCTTGGTATTATACTAGTACTTCATTTAATTTAAGCCTCAGAATAACTTAGGTGATATTTTTCCTATTTTACAGATAAGGACACTGAGACTTAGTGTGAAGCTAATAATGGCAAATCTAAAAACAAGATTTACCTGACTCCAAATTCCACTTTTGTTCAACTATATTTGGCTGCCTCCTTTTGAGGACTGGCTTTATTAGAGAAATAAGGTAATAAAGAACATCGCCCTAACAATGAACTACATTCTCACTAAATATCATTCATTTCCCTTCTTGGTGAGACTCCTCAACCCCCCAACACCGCCTCTTATTTTAACCATTTTTAAAATAAATTTTTCCCGATAGGGAAAATGAAGCACATGGTATTCAGCTTTTTCAGAGTTTCAGATTCCGTATCCTATCCAGCTGGATAATTTCATTCCACCTCCCCGTTCTTATTGCCGGACCACAGCAATCATACTTCCCTTTCCTACTCATCTGCCTCAATGTCTTTCGCCTTGAGAGGTCAAGTGCCACTGCCAATGTGAAATTCATATATTTTCTCGGCACTCTGGCCCTACTGTAATCAGCATTAAACATGAGAACTCTTTTCTGAAGGAGCTAATTGACTCAGTTTGGATCAGGTCAGTTTTTCAGGCTTGTCTGAAAAAGTTCAAGCCTCCCAAACACTTTAGGAATATCCCCTTTAAAAAAATACATTATTCGGCCCTGGCCGGGTGGCTCGGTTGACTGGAGCGCCGTTCCATATACCAAAAAAGGTTGAGGTTCGATTCCAGGCCAGGGCACACACCTAACTTGTGGATCTGATCCCTCGTCAGGGTATGTACTAGAGGCAACCGAAAGATGTTCCTCTCTCCCTCTCTCTCTCTCTCCCTTCCTTCCTCTCTCTAAAAAATTAAAGAACATATCCTTGGGTGAGGATTAAAAAAATAAACACACATATTTAACATTACAACTTTAAAGGCATCCCCAGTGTGAAAGGGAGCTGGAGGTGTCCAGAACTTAAGTTGACAGCACTTGACCAGGAGTGGTAACCACCCTGGAGGAGATCAAGGAGAGGGAGAGAGAAGTTGGAGGGAGCAAATCTGGAGATCCAATTAGTTTAGACTTGAAGGGGAGAAAGAATATTAAAAGCAGTGATAAGATCCGGCTAGAGGGTTTTCCTCCCCGCTTCCTATGGAAGAAAGTTTTTCTTTATTGCTAGATGTGTCATACAGTAAGTGCTAAGTAAATACTAACTGATTCAACGCAATGGCAAGGTTTCTGTTGTATTTCTTTCTTTAGAAAACCACTGTGCAGTGCTTCAAATCTTTTTTTGGAGAGCAGTTATAAATCAAGTAAAATGAATTTAATCTCCACAATATGTTCATCTATGCATTAAACGAATTCCTCCTAAATTAGGTAAACAAGGCAACAGTAAAGTGTATCCAAAAGTGAAGGAGCTAAGATATGAAGAGAAATGAATCCACGCATCATCTCCAAGAAATCAGGATAGCCCTGTAGAAACAGTAGTCAGACAACCGAAATTCAAATCTCGGCCCCATCTCTCAATGGCTGGGTGGATTCGAGGCAACTTTATCCTACATTTTATCATTTGTGAAATGGGAATACCACCACTTTCCTCCACGCGTTGTTGGGAAGATTACTCGGGAATGAAGGTGTATTATTTTTGGATCTCCACCCAGAGCAGAAACGGCACTCTGGCAGCTCAATAATACAAAGTGCATCAAAGTGCAGTGGTGGGCACATAGCAAACACAGAAGAGGAAATTATGAATGGACGCAAATAAAAGGAAGAAAGACGTTCTATCTAGGGTGTGACTTGGTGTTAGGTGTGTTTTCACAGAGGGAGTAGCCGGTCATGTCTTCTAAAGTAAGTCTCCTTAATGGAAGAATAACGGTGTGGAATGCTACCTTTCGAAGTGAGCATGTGAAATTCCTGGAAGGATAAGCAACGGAAAGCTAACGGTTTTAGGAGAGAGATTCAGAGAAGTGGCTGGGATTTATAACAAGATACCTTTTCACCGCAGAGTTGTACAGTGGAAAGAACAATGAATGGTTTGAAGACCAAGGCTGGAATCCCAGCTCACAACCATGACCTTGGACAAGTTACTTAACCAATCAAGAATCCCAGTTGCAAAACGCAGATAAAAAACCTCACAGGGCTGCTGTCAAGATGAAACGAGATAAGGGGTGGGAAAACGGTCAATGCGATACAAATGATAGGTATTCCTAGGAGCTCGATTCCACCTTCACTCACAACATAGTCTGTCCATGACCTTGGCATGATTTCAGTTCTTTGCGCCTCGTTTTTCTCATCCATAAAATGGGGAGGCGAATACCACGTAACCCTATAAACACTGTGAGAATCAAGTCCTTAGACCACATGTGAGACGCAAACGGTACAGGTCCATCAAGAACCACTACCGTGGCTGGTAACGTGTTATGCACGTCCAGGTCCGTGTCTAGGCAAATAGGTTCATGCTAGACAGGTGAAGAAGCCTCGTGCATTTATGCGTCCAGGAGTGGGGCACAGGGCACAGACGCACATCCACGGGTTCCGGGGGTGTGACTTGCGCGCCCGGGAGGACGACCGCAGGGCTGGCTGCTGGGCCGGAATCAGGGGAGGGGGCGCCAGAGTGGGGGCAGGGGGCTGCAGGATGCACGGCTGGGAAAGGCTGGGGGGCACAAACACGCATGTCCAAGCCGGAAACCTTTTTCGGGGGAGTGCAGTGCGCATCCCCGGAGTGAGGGGGGTGGGGAGGGATGCGCGTGCAAGCCCGGAGGGCGGCCGGGGGTGCGACGCCGCAAGCCTGGGGCCAGGGCTCGGGCCAGGGCTCTTTACCTTATCGCTGTAATCCCTCAGGACCCGCTCGATAGCCCCCGCCTCGCCGGCCCGGACGATGTACAGGGCGCGCTCCTCATCCATGGCCGCAGGTGCGGGGGAGCCGCGGCCGCTCTGCGCGCCCGAGCCGCTGCCTCCAGGTAAACGCCTCGCGCCCCCGCTCGCTCGCTCCTTCCCAGCTTCCTTCCTTCCCTCCTTCCCTCCCTCCCTCCTGCCTCCAACCCGCCAGCCTCCGCCCGGGCAGGCCCGACGTCACCGCCCCTCAACTTTCACCCCGCGACGTCACCGGTCCCCCAGCAACCAGCGTCTCGCGGCCGCCCCTGACCAGGCCCAGGACTCGACTGAGGCCTGTCAAGGGGCCTGAGCTGGGTCAGGCCCGGGTCCTGCTTGCTTCTCTGCCTCTCCCTCCCTCGAAGAAGCCAGCCTTTTAAGCGGGCTTTCTCGGACAGCACTGTTCCCACCTGACCCTCCTCTATGAATCATTCTTCTCAGCTGACGAGAACGACCCGGCTCTTCCCCGCCCCTCTAAGAGACAGCAGCTAAGTGGACTACAACTCCCTGCGTGCAACGGGGTCATCCCACGATCTCATCCAATATACTGGAGTGCCGAATGGCATGCCGGGATGAGTAGTCATCCAGCGGGAAAGGTTTCTCTCCAAAGGCATGCTGGGAACTGTGGTCCTGCGAAAGCCGGAAACGAGAGTCCCACGGCCCGGAGGCCAGCGGCCAAGAAACCGTTAGGGGGTGGGTCTGAGCGCGGGCCCGGCCTCCTTTTTGTTCCTTACGGAGCGGGCTGTCCTGCCCGAGCCCTGGCTGGTTGGACTGGTTGCCATTCGCGGAAGCTGGCACCCTTCGGGGGGAACTGTGAAGCGCCGGTTTAATTCCCACTTTTCTCGTTTAGCGGTTTCGGTCTCTGTCAGATTCTTTCCTTCCTCCCTTGTTTGCGGTCTTGTAATGTGTTCAGCCACAGTCATGTGGGAAATTGCAGGTAGTTATCTAGATAAAGGGGGACCGGCGATTTTTTTTAATGCCGTTTTTAAAATAGCATTCTTTAATCTTTCCATTACAGTTGACATACAGTATTATATTAGTTTCAGGTGTACATGCTCGTGATTAGACATTACATAACTTAGCAAGTGATCATCCCGACTTATCTCTACCCACCTGACCCCACACATAGTTGTTAGGATGCTGCTGACTATATTCCCTGTGCTGTACTTTGGGTCCCTCTGGCTATTCTGTAACCAGCAATGTGTGCTTCTTCGTCCAGTCACCTTTTATCCATCCCCCGCAGCCCCCCTCGCATCTGGCAGCCGTCACCAGGTGCTCAGAACCTGTGAGTCTGTTTCTGTTCTGCTTGTTTGTGTTAGAGTCCATTGTTGCTAGATACGTAGTGATTGCCATGCTGTTGGCCATATTTTTTTCTTCTTAAGGAGGACCCTTTGACATTTCATGTGATCCTGGTTTGGTGGTGATGAGCTCCCTTAGCGTTGTCTTGTCTGGGAAGCTCTATGCGGCCCACCCTGCTCAGTGTCTACTGGGGGCAGGCCGCCTGTTCCTAGCCGTGGGTGCCACAGCCAATTTGCCACAGATGCAGTCAGCAAATATTTTCGAGCTGGTGCTGTGCCAGGCACTGTTCCATGCGGCCCAGCGCTGTGTGGTGTGGTGTCGGTGAGCCCCACAGTGTCCTGAGCCTGCCCTGAGCCTGCTTCAGTTCTAGTGCTGACCCGGTGAGGGGGTACCGTTCTCATGTGCACATGAGGAAACAGAGTGTCGGAGCGGCTAATAGATTAATCTCCCAAGATGGCAGAATTCGGAAACCAAAGTTGTTCTTTTTGTTCTCCCGAGCTATTTGTTGGAGAGTGGGTGACGTTTCCAAGTAATTTCCATTTTTCCATTCCAAGCAGCCTTTACCAGAAATAGTCTTCCATGCTCCCCTGCCCACCTCCACCTCTTGAGCTGTGAAGAGAGGAACTAAAGGGGACAAAAATGTATTCATCTAATACTTGTTGAGTTTCTTCTGTGGGTCAGCTATTGTGCTAAGGCTTTGGGAATTTGGAGAGAAACCCAAATATGGCATATGGAAGTTTAGGTCTTTCTGTGGTTTATGCTTTTTTAAGAAATATATATTTTATTGATTTTTTTTTACAGAGAGGAAGGGAAAGGGATAGAGAGTTAGAAACATCGGTGAGAGAGAAACATCCATCAGCTGCCTCCTGCACACCCGCCACTGGAGATGTGCCGGCAGCCAAGGTACATGCCCTTGACCAAACTCAAACCTGAGACCCTTCAGTCCACAGGCCGACACTCCATCCACTGAGCCAAACCAGTCAGGGCTGTGGTTTATATTTTTCATGCAGCAAAAATGTTCTGAGCATATTTGTTGAGCCAGGCATTGGGGTAGGTGCTGTGTCCACAATAAACTAAATCAGGAAGATTTTGATCTACCCCTTGAAAGAGCACACTGTATAGAAAGGTCAGGCTACAGTAAGCTACATCCCTTAGGTAATAGTAACATCTTGCAATTATTTTTGAACAGTTTACAAACCATTTCAATATAGACTATCTCAGAGACTCCTTGAGGAAGGATTTTATAGGTAAGAAAACAGGCTCCGATGAGTTAAACAACACACACTGAGGCTCAGGCTGAGAGCTGTAACATAACAGTATTTGGGTGCCTACTCTATGTCCAGTACTGTATTTTGTGCTTTTGGGGTAACCATATGTTTATTTTTGGAGCAAGGGCTCCTGGACAGGATACTAACAAGCATGAAGTATCTGAGTAGAGCTGTGTCTTTCAAAGAGAGTCTTACACATGTGTTTGAAATGTCTAACAGAATTAGGCTTGTGTATTTAGGCAAACCTGTATTTCTAAAAAGAGATTTTAAAAATGTGAAACCACATCAATTAACGGCTTGGGAAACTGCACTTTAGTAATTTTAATTATGCGCTAATACTCAGATTTTATAAATTAAAAGGATCTCTTCTCTGACTCCAATTCAAGTCATCCTTTGACCACGGACGAGACTCTGGTCCCAGAAAAATTAAGTGACTTGTCCAAAGTCAATAGTTAAAAGCAGACTCTGGGACTGGAGCCTAGACTCGCTGAATCCTGGGTCACTACGTCACTTTACCTCCCTGGACATTTAGTTATGTGATACTTTCAGTGACTAGAGCCTCTAGTCCAACATCAACTCCAGTTCCTGTTGATTCTTGGATGGCCTGGTACGAAGGAATTAGAGACTGGGTAATCAAAGCAGCAAATACTTAGTCACAAGTCATTGTTCTGAAAGATGGTAATATGATTCTATACACATAACTAGTATATCAATAGTGCTTTACTAGTCTCAACATATCTCCTTATAGATAATCTGATTTAATCATTATAAGAGCTGAAAAAAATACAAGGTCAATAGGACAGGCACTATCTTTCTTTTTACAGAGAAAAGGGAAGTTCACGGTGTTGATTAGCTTGCTCATAAGCAATACGTTGGCTAATAAGTGGTATAGTTAAGGGTTAGAAGTGCTCTAGGTTCTGATAGAATAAAATGTTATAGACTTATAAGTCAGGGCCAATGAACAAGCCTGCAGATAGATACTAGTCATTTATTCTGGACTTTGCTATATCCTGCTGTGGCACTTCCTCTGCCATGGCAATGGGTAAGTTGGAATGTGCCTAATTGAAGGGTTTTAAGGAGTCCTTGGTGCCAACAGCTTTTAAAATCCAAATCTTCCACATGCAGTTATTTTTACACCTTTAGAAGAAAGTAGACATTTAAGAACTAAACGGCTTGGTCTAGTCACTACAGCTCCAGAAATGGAATTCAGAGAATTCCATTCATTCAAGATAGGGCCTGTCAGTCTTTCTTAAGCCACAGTGTCCTCAGCTGTAAAAATAAATGAATTAAGTCAGCTATTCTTTTAGTTCGCTCTCCGTTCTAACATTTTGTGATCCTAAGAACCACAAAAGTATATTTGAATATGCTAGTTCTTTAGAAAAACCTATTAAGAGTGAGGTTGTACAAATCAATATGTGCAAATTAAATATCAATATGATATATGCAAATCATTTCCTGGGCATACCTCCAAAGATTCTGATTCAGTTGATCTGTGGTGAGGCCTGGGTACTAGGTAGTTTTAAAAGCCTCTCTGTTGATCTGAGTGAGCAGCCAGGATTGAGAACCAGTGGACCAATATTTTGATAGAATATCAACCACTGAACTAGTTTTTTGATAGACTACCAAAGCCAAGTGCATGTGACTCATTAGTTAGCCTTTGAGAAGTGAGACGACCCAGCAAGACGAAAATTATTTTAAATTTATTTTCTACCAAGAACGAAGTCTCCTTTTTATAAAAAAGTTAATTATCATGGTTTGATCCTTTAACAAATACAGGGCTGGGCAAAAGTTCATTTACAGTTGTCAGTACAGGAAACACAGATTCTGTTCTTACATTATTGTATCATTTTTTATACAAACAATTGTGAACCTACTTTTGCCTCACCATATATGTGGTGATCATTGGAGCACAGAATTATCTAAAGCACCCTTAAAAAAAAGAAGTAGAAACCGTTTACCCTGTTCTTTGGGGCTATAAAAAACATCCAGGCAATCAGCAAGTCTTTTCTAATTGAACTTGCCTTATGCAAATCAAAGCAAGAAAATTATTGATGAGAAGAAGAGTAATCAGGGAAGCCTTCTTGGAGAATGTGAACTGTAAAGACAGAGTAGTGAAGAGAACTTTGGAGGGCTTAGCAAATAGGGGGAAATGCCATGAGCAAAATTCAGGAGGCCAAAATTAACCAGATGCCTATTGAGAAATAATACCAACTTGGTTGAATTTGGAAGTAAGCAATGGAGATTTCCTAAGAGGTCAATTGGTCAGTGGAATAAGGAAAAGTTAAATCTGAGAGACATTACATAATCAGTGATGACTCTAAGACCAGCCAATCCAACTTCAACATGTTACATTCCTGAAAACACTATCTCCCAGTGCCATGTGACAAAGTTAAATGGGAAACAGCCGAGGGTCTGTTGCCAAAGGGTATCGAATCCATGTGCACACTATTTTAATTTCTCGGGATCTTATTAATAAAATTAGAATTGGATTAAATCACTTGAGAGTTTAAAAAAAATTAAAAATTCATGACTAATCGATCCAGCCTTTCAGCACCTTTATGAGGTTCCACAGTCATATTTCCAGTATTCTAATTGCTAAGATTGAGCCCATGCTGTGAGTCCTTGGCAAATGTACCCGATGTCGTTCCATATTGATTGACTGTCCACAGTGGGGCTCTCAAACTAAGCGCACAGAATGGGCACTGCCCGTTAGGAGATTTTATTTATCCAAGAGCTGAATGTGGGTCAGACCTATTTGCATCTTGCTGGCTGGGACTCCCATCCAAACACCTCTTGGGAAAACCCAGCGCTTTGGGTGGCAGTGCTGTAATGTGGCGAAAGGACCTGGACTAGGAATTGGAAAACCTGGTTTTTTAGTTGTGACTCACTGTGTATCTCAGAAGCCAATCATTTGTCAAATTTCTGAAAACCCCTCTGGAAACCAATTAAAAAAAAATCTAACAGGAATACTTACAAGCCAAAAGTTTCTAGTTTGCACTTTAACTCTGTCCCTGGGTGTTCAAGAATAAGTCACTTGCCCGCTTTGAGCATTGATATTTTTCAACTGTAATGAGCATAATAATACCTTCTTTGCAGGACGCTGTAAGGGGGGAAAGAGATAGCCGTCTCAGTGGCCAGCACAGCAGACCTGGCACAGAGTGGCCACGCAAATGTTAGCTGAACTGGAATGAAAAATGCAGTCTCCCTCACAATGATGTTGTGAAGATTTGGGGATAAAAAGTCATGTTATTCCTATTGCTGTAAAAATGCATAAGATTCATGGTTGGTGGTGGTGTTTTGAACAGAAGAGTAATTCCAACACACGGCTTTGGTTTTAAAACCTTGGAGTTAATGTCTTTTACACTGACATGCATTGCCATAAGACAGCTTTGGTATGGTGTGTGTGTGAGCGTGTGTGTGTAAATAGTCTAACAATACACACACACACACACACACACATGCACGCCATATCAATGTCTTTGCAATTAAGCTTTTGAGATGCACATGTCAGAGGAATTAGATTCTCACACACCTTCTTCCCACCACTTCCCTTTTTAACTCCTTATGCAGCAAAGCATTGATTTACTTACTGACATTTGATTAAACTCTTAAGGTTCAACCCTAGGAGGAGGTGGCAGTGGACAAAAGATTATTGCCATTCATCATCAACATGTGTTAGTCTTCCCCTTGAGACGCCTATGAAGGATTAGCATTTCCCTGAAAGGAGGAGGACAGAATAAATTGCATCTATGGCCAAAGAACTGCCAGCTCCTTTCAGCTGGGGGCACATACCAGGAGCTTTTCCCATATTACTCAGCTTTATCTCAACTTTTGGGCAGTGCCTACATCTGAATTTCATGGGTTTCGGGGTCAGTCAAAACAGAATTGTAGGGCTGTGGAGGTCAGAGGCCGCTGCTGTCAAAGGGTAGTGACCTGAACAGCAAGAGGTAGCCACTGTTCCCCAACCCCCTCAAATGACTTCATTCTAGTGAATACTTGGCTCATAGCGCCTCCCCTGCAGAGCTTTTTTTCCCCCGACCTGGTAATAAAAATCCTCCTGTGACCTGTCTTTTTTTTTTTGTACATTATTATTGATTTTCTTTTGTTCTTGTTTCTCTATAGAATGACCAAATCTTGGTCCTTGCTAATGTATTGGTTTGCATGTTCCCTGGGAAGTGATGGAGGGAAAGCTAGTCTGGGCGTGGGGAATGGTGAGGTGCCTTCATTCAGCACACCGGAATTTCCCAGGACTCGTGAAACTCCAACCCCAGTAGGTTCTCTGCCCACGGTCAAGGTTGATTTAAAAACTGCAAAGCTGCTTAGGAGAGAGGACTGGGGGTCGGGTGGGGGGTGGGGGTGGGAACAGAAGGAGGGAGGAGGAAGAAGGCAGTGTGCTGGAGTAGGGACACAGACTCCGGAATAGGGTAATTTTGCTTTCAAACCCCAGCTCTCCCACTTACTGTGTGACTTTGGGCAAAGCACTAAACTGCTCAGAGCCTACGTTTTGTCACCTGTAAACAGATGTGATTGTACCATGGACATAGCCGGGTGGTGGTCAGAAGTGGAGACGAGGTGCCTGCCACACAGCAGACCCCAAGAAGAGGAGCCTCTGGGGATTCAGGCAGATCTATTCAGACAGGCGCCTCAGGTCACCGAATTTGGCTCTGTTTTGCATTTTATCCTTTCTGAGAGGTGTAGGATTGGCCAGGACATTTTGGATACCATTCCTGGTGGGGGCGCAGTTTGGCGGTTCCTCGAGAATTCACTCTTCTAAACCCAGTGGCTTTCCCGACTATGGGGAGACTATTATAAATGCCACGGATCAGCACTGCAGCTGGTTCTGGGGCTGCTTCTCTCACCCCTGCTGTCACGGTCAGACCTCATTATTTTTCATAATAGTTCTCAACTGGTTTTAGCTCTTGAGGCATTTGTGATGACAAAGGGAGGAATCAAACCGGGAGCCCTATTTCTCCCGCCCACCACCTCTCTTCACCCACTCCCCTTTCCTAGCAACAGCTCTTTGCTCAACTCTTGGGGCCCACGTCTTCCGTCCCACCTACACCAGCAGCAGCAAAGTATGGGGGTGAGAAGGCTGGGGCGGATTGAGGTGCAGGAGGAGGAATGGGGAGAGTGCTTCGGGAGGGACCCTGATGAAGCACAAAAGGTTCTGACCTCCTCGGAAGAAGAGGAAACTACCAGGGCCGTGTCCAAGCTGGCTTAGTTTGGGAGGCTGCCAGGGAACTGGAGCAGAGAAGGGCT
>PVJC01000558.1:23824-96658 GCA_004026665.1 Murina feae
GCCAATCTGACCAAAAAAAAAATAAAATAAAATTTTGATTCATTTGTACTGGATGGCTTTTTTTTTTTTTTTTTTTGACAATCGAAGGGAAAAGAGGTCAGTGTCCCTGGCTAACCAGGTATTGTGTTTTAAAAACTTGGAGCACACCAGTTGGGAGTCGGTGGGGTAGGTTACCGGGGACTGCCACTCTTCTCTACGCTGCAGACTGGAACCCTGTAAGAAAGAAAACTGGGTGCGCGATCAGGGAACAGCCACCTCTGGATCTTAATACTTCAAGGTGTAAGTCGTGTTTCTCAACTCTGGCTGCATGTGAGACTCTTCCTGGGAGCTTTAAAAAGCTACCGGTGCCCTGGGGTCACTTCCAGGTCAATTATTTACTGTGGGTGGGACCTTACACATCGAAGCTGACAGGGGAAATCTCACTGGCAGCCGGGGTTGAGAACCACTTAAGTCCAATCCTACTTGGCGCTGGAGTGCACCTCCTGCATCTTTGGCGGAACTGGAAATTAACGGCAGTTCTACCTCACGGTACAGGCACTAAGCAAATCCCCTTTTCCTTTAAAGCCCCCAGTGGTGATCTGCATTCTGTAGGCTCTTATGTAAGTCTGAGCTCTATGCTTCAGGAGACCTACAGTAACACTTCCCCACATAACAACAGGAGCGTCTATACTATTTCCTTCCAGGATTTATTTTATTTTTTAATTTTGTGATTCTGCCTTTAAGAGATGCAAGAAGTTGGGGAAAATAGCCTGTTTGTGCTCTTGTCCAGATTCACTTGGGTCATTTTGATTGCTGTCACTTTAAAACAAATGTTAAGAACAAATCTGGGGAAATGGTAAAATGGCAGAAGATCACTTCCCAGAACTGTGCAGGGGTGGGTGGGGCTGGGCCTGAGGAAGGGGTAGAGAGTTGCTCCATGATGGTGGTACAGGTAAAGGGGCTGAGCTGATGGGCATGAACCCCAGGCTGTTTTTGAGCACCAGCTGGTGGAGCCGTCACCTCCGCTCCTGTGACTGGCTTCCTGAGACACTGCCCAGCTGCCAGCCCGTTCTTTGTTTTCCTTAAGCTGTCCACCCTCCTCACCCAGATCTGCCGGCCCAGGCCCATCAGTGCACAGACTGTAATTGGGATGTCATAGTCATACATGCTTGCTTGAGGTCCAGAGTGGGGAGGTGACCCCTCCAAGATCACATGGTGGTGAAGCCAAGGCTTCCTTTCAGTTCCTTCCACGATGTCAGTCCCTCTCCCCATTGGGGTTGAGCTTACTCACTGGCACAGTTTTGATTGGTCTGTGACTGGGCTGCAGGCTCAGAGGGGCCAGATTCCCTTTCTTTCCAGACCTGGGGTATATCAGAGGCCTGACAAAGGACACAGCAGGCTGGATGCCTCGGACGCCACAGGCCTGCAACGTGGGTGAGCCATCCTGGCTGCTGTTCACAACTCCAGCCAGTGTCAAGCTGGCAGAGGCCTTTTCAGAAAGTCCTAAAGAGGGGAGTGTCTCTCTCCTGCCAAGACTCCTCTGTTGTTCCTCTGACAAGTGACTGGCCCCACTCCCAGCCACCAACCTTGCCCATTCCCATTCTGGTGATGGGGTAAGAACCATCAGAGAGGGAGCGAAGGTGCATTTGAGTCATGAGCTCACAGCAGCTGTTGTCTTTTCCTAATCAGATCCTTGTCTGCTCTGAAATTGAAGGTTGAGAACAAGTGGGAACACAGGCAGTATGCTCACCTCCGGAGACGGGTACCCTGTGGTCTGGAGGGAACACCCAGGGCTCCCAGCGCTTGGCTGTGCTGTGAGGAGGAGGCACACATCATCTCCGTTGCCAAGTTCTTGGAGTGACCTCTTTGTTCTCTGGGATTGTGACTATTTTTTGCCTAAACTTCCATGCATTTAACGAGCTTGTGGCTGCGACTTGTATATGGGTGTCCTTTATTATGTGCTGCTGCTACCGGGCTAAGAATTTGGCAATTGCTTTAGTTTTTTTTTTTTTTTTTTTTTATGATTAGCAAGTCAAAAGTCAAACCTACTCCACCCTTTGATTTCTGGAGCACTAGCTTTGGGCTGTGAGAGCGCGAAGGTCTGGGTATCCTTAGGTTTGTTTTGTACAGTGACTGAATCTGAAATTTCGTTCTTCCTCCTTCCTTTCCTCATATATAGCCAACTAATGGATTGTGGCCAAAGATCCAATTACCTTCAGGGAGGGAAATCTAGCACCTACTTTCCTTTTGGAAGATCAACTGAGCTAAGTTTCTAAAGGGGATGCTATGTAAAATATATAATTTTAATCTTAAAATCATTTTCAGGTACAAATATGTTATGTAATAGCAAGTAAAAGCTTGGCTTTAAAAATAAATCTTTCAAAATGCAAATTGAGTTGTCAAATTCTCATGCCTTTTAGTTAACACATCACTGCTGCCATTTCTGGAAATCTGTGGCTCTGACTCTCTCGTAGACCGTAGACTTAAAAGTTTGGGCAAAACATGTCATCATTTTGCCTGTCTATCCTCAGTCCTCGGCCCTAGAACCCACATGCAGTGCTGGGGGAGAATGTGTTGATGCTTGCTGGGTACTCAGTAATGTTATATCTGTTCCAGAAGTTTATTGCATCTGAAGCACTGCACTTGACGTATCTTTACACCCAGGGATCATTAACGAACCATGAACTAAGTGCCAGGGGACCAAGTCTTAATGATGCTGATGTTGAAAAACAATATTCCCTTTAAGGGTTGAAAGGCCCCTGCCCTTTGCTGATGTCAGTCATCATGCAAACTTAAGTCCTAGTATGTAGAATTGGTCCCCTACAAACCTCAATCAGGCTGCAAGGCACTAAACTGTTGCCGAAGGACTGCATACCAAGCCTATCCAAGTTTTAATGACTGCTTTATGATGAGATGGTGATGAACTGGAAAAGCATGACCGTTTGGAACCACTTGGTTTTGTTTTGCCTCCTTTCACTCCAGTATTCAGAATGGTATTTATTTATATACGCGTCGTAGCAAATGCAAAATGAAAGCAGGTCATTTCAATACTTTTTATTTGAGTGTGAAACCATTCATATCTTGCACAACTGTACAGATAAAACTATTTCCATTTTAGCTGTAGACATGATTATCACACAGAGTGGGTGTGATCAAAGATTTTATTTACAGAACAATTGCTAAAACATCCGATGTCATATTTCTATTTATTTCTTACCCATAGGGTAATAGGTCCACCATAATTGCTTGGTGCTTTTTATAATACAGAAAGAAAACCTATGTTAAGCTCTAACAAACTGCACAAATTGCTACAAATCTGACAGAAGAATGCCTACGAAAACATTTTCCAAAAGTACAATACATTTTTATTTCCACACATACACAGTATAGTATAGGCTCAAAGGCACAGCTTTGAAATTTCTTTTCTATCAAAGTGTCGGAAATTATTTCGTCTTATCAAGGAACCGTGAAAGTCACTTGCACACTTGGTGCTCAGTGAGTTAATGTTTGGTCCATCCAGTTTCACAACGTTCACACAGCAGAATGTGATACTCAGTGCTCTACCCCCACATCGCACAGAACTTCAGAAGCCCCTCCCTGCCTTTCGCTGACACTCGCCATTGTGCAAACTTAGGACAAATATTTGTACATAGAAGAACTGGTCCCCTACGAACGTCAGTCAACTTAAGGCATGCAGAACAGACCTCTTCCCTTCCTCTAGACAGTGCTTACGTTCTCATGCGGGTACTGTGACAGGCACGAGTTGCAGATACCTGCATTTAGCCCTGATGCTCCGCGGAGCACCACCAGGCAGAAGGAATGTGTTGAACATGTCTGAGGGCTGTTCCCTGTACAGTAAGATGTCGGACAGATAGCAAGGTGAGCGCTCCTGGTAAATTATGTGCCTGTCCAAGAACACACACCAGATTCTGTCTCCAGTATCCATCCTTCAAGACTAAAGAGCTTTTGTCAAAAGGAAAATAAGTAACTTATAGGGAGTGGTTGGCAACACAAAGCAAAGTCCTGGAACAAGGGAAAAGGCACAGAGGGGCTGTCTGAGATAGCGCTCTAAGAAGGTCAAGTCAAGCTTGGCCACAGGAACCCATTCTCACTGACTTGTAGTGGGTCCTGTTTCTCAACTAAGGTTTATTCATCCCGTACTGAATCCCAGCCTCACGTTCATTAGGAAAATGGATGCCTAGGAATGGTTTACAAGTTATAATGTATAAAGTCTTCTGGGGGAGGGGGAGTGGATGGGTTTATTATTATTATTAATACTTATTAATATTAAATATGGATTCCTATGAGAGCAGTCATTTAGCCCATCCTGTGGAGGCCTCTCCATTGATGTAAGCAAAGCCAGGAAAGTGTTGCATGTGCTCATACTCAGAATTCCTGCGGGTGGTCAGGGGTGTGTACATGTCACTAGAGTTTCCATACCTCGTGGAGTGCACAGGCGGACTTGTGTAGCACGTGTTGGCTGTGGGCACCTCTGGCCATCGGGGGGTGACTGCAGTAGGATGCAGTCTGGGAGTAGTGCTCATCAAACAAGGCTCCATCCGGGAAGTGGGGCTATTAAAAGGGTACTTGTTGAGGGGAAAGAAATTCCACAAAGTTAAAATTAGCTTGAAGTTACATATACACAATATCAGTCATGTTCACAGTTTGTTAAATTTCTTAAGATGCTATTAGTGCAAGTCGATGGGATGGAATCAGCGAACTTCTGAAAGATCAAACTGCAGTCTAGGTCTCCAGCAGGGGAAATGCAAAGGATTTCTTAGCCAGTATTGGACTGGTGTTCATGCAACCAGTAATACAGACTTTGTGCTCAATCTGGAATGTCTTGGGAAGTCAAACCCCAATGAAGGAATAGCCTTACTGGGAATATAGGAGTGATACAAGGGGGAGGGGGGGCGGGGGGAAGGGGAGAGAGAGAGAGAGAACAAACATGAGTAATACCATGTCCGGGTAGATGTGGATGGGTGGCTGTGAGCTTTATCACTAGTTATGGAGATGTGACAGGTCCCACTCAATCAACCCAAGAGAACAGTACTGCCAAGTGAAATACAATGACATTATTAAAAATAGCACTTTACAGTGGAATTCAATTATGAACTGCAGCCTAAAAGCAGGCTTTTGAAGAGGAAGCAAGCAAGCTAACAGCTTCAAAGGTTATTATTAGTGCCTATCATTTGAAGAACATCTTTTTGGTCTCCAGTCACTGGAATCCTGGAAGAGACTCAAGCAGGAAGTGGCAATAATTGGGCTTGGTGTGTGTGAATGTGGAAGGAGCCAAGATGAGCCGGCTGAGAGAGAGGGGAGGTGTGCTCTTGTGCAGGTCAGAAAAGCAGGTGCTCGTAGCTGTAAGAGGAGGGGAAGCAGTTCTAGAAAGGATTAGAAATAAGAGAAATGTATCTGAAGTGCTTCTTCTTTACCTTTTTTCTAGTTCCGAAGACAGCAATGCAAATGAGCCCTTCAGTACAATCAGAGGGGAGGCACCCCGGTTTGTGGGCCAGTCACCACAAAGATTTCCTTGCTGTGCTAAGGGCCACCCCAAGAGGGACAGGAGCCAGTCAACAAGGATGGCAAGGACCGCAAGCAGGGGAGAGAGTGTGTGAATTCTTCTGTTCCCCATCTGTCTTCCCTGACAGTTGGAGAGTGGAGCCCCGAGGGATTAGGTGGGAGGCTGCCTCCTGTGAGGGTGACAGACAGGCTGAAGCCTAGACAGCCGGGAGAAGGGGGCATTACAACAATGGCTGCTGCTGGTAGTCTCGGGGGGCCAAAGAGACTGCTCTGCCTCTTTGAGTGGGAGCCCGAGGGGAGCAGGGGGAGGCTGATAGGCCCCAGGCATGTGGAGAGGACCAGCAATTCATCCGTCAAGAAGAGATCCCACATCTAGTAGAGAGGGTCTGCTGTACCCGGGAGCAAAGTGCAGCCACTCCACAGTCAAAAGAGCAGGTAGGAAAGAAGGAGAAGGGTATAGTGATGTCTGGGAACTCACAGGAGATGGCACCAGGGCTGTTGCCAAGGTGACGACTGACAGCATACCCAGACTTTCATAATGCTGAAGTGTACCCTGGTGCCCGTGTGGGAGCCACATGGTGCTGTCGGTGTGGCAGTGCAATTCCAGCCCAGTGCCCACTCTGAAGCCCAGAGGGGCCATAGTAAGATTGGGCCCTGCTCAGTAAAACAGGATCCCAGGTGTTAAACAGCTCATATTAAGAAATATTACAAAACAGTCTTTTGGTGTTTTTTTTTCCCAAAAAGGTTGCTTGTTCCTCGTGATAGTCTTCACGATGCCCTCCTCGGCTCCTCCCTGTGGCATGCCTGGCTCGTGTCCATTCCAGAGAATTTTCTCCTATTCATCTCCTTTGCCCAGGACGTGCTTCACCACCCCTCCCTGCCCCAGGCTCCTGTGCATCTGCCTTGTGATCATTCTTCAGATTTCAGCTCAAATGTCACCCCCTCAGAGCAGCTTTTCTGGACATCTTATCACAAGAAGCTAAACGCTCCACCCTCCACCGCTGTGGTTGGAATGTTGTCATTCTCGGCAGCTGTCTCTTTCTACTGGCTTAGAGTCACCCATAAGCTCCCATAGGGCCTTCGCATGTCCGCCACCATATTCCCCACATCTAGAATCGAGCCTGGCACCTAGCAGGTGCTAGCTAACTATCTGCTGAGTAATTCATTGTTTGGTGGGATGTCACCACTACAAAGAACCTTAGGGATCCCATAATCCATCTCGGTGTTGTACAAATGAGAAAAGCAGTGCCTGAGGTGAAGCATCCTGCCCACAGTCCCATCGCCAGCCAGTGGCAGAGCTGGTGTACAAACTAGGCCTGGGGCCCTGCTTCCCCCCACATGTATCCGCCTGGCCCACAGCTGAATGACACAGTGAAGAACACTCCTTCATGGACAAGCAGCCCATTGACCTTGACCTCTCCCCTGCAGACCACAGGGTCCGGCAGTTCTGACCAGGCCTCCGCTTGCTGGTTCTGACCATCTTTGCTGCCTCGGCTTATGTGCGGACTTGGAGTCTCCTTCCCACAGAACCCGAGAGAGTGTGGCTTTTGTGCCTGATCAAGGACCCTCGATGCAGCTGTGCCCAGGGGTTGTGTCACAGACTCAAAAGAGTAATTGCCTGGAAATGAGGCTGGCTCAAAATATCTCCAATGTGACAATAAAATCCTGTTACCACAGAATCCGGCTTGGAAAATTCTGTCCCGTTAGGTCAGCTAATTGCAAATGAGTCAGTGACTCGCTTTCCCGTGGTGAAGAGCCCATTGACGGGGAAAGGCTGCGCCCGCTGCCGCCGCCTGGTCACCAGCGCCACCAATGAGGCTTCTATGCAGTCGGCCCGTGGCACCCGCCTCACCTTTCACACTTCACATCCGGTTTCATGCCGGGTCCCGCAGCAGGCTGGGCACAAACCCTGGGTCCCAAGAGTTCGGCCCGGAATAAAGGCGCTTTTTGTTGAGGGCCCATAACAGGAAGTTACTATTTTCTGGGTCAGATCACAGGCTACTGTCCTTGATGTTAAAATGGAGCCGAGGCCCCCGTTCCTCCCCTGTGAGAGGTGTGTGAGGTGTGGCTGTGGGCACGTGCGTGTGAGTGCGTGTGTACATAAGCAGTCAAAGGTGCAGTGACGTGGCCGAGGCCTACGTCTGCCTCAGCTGTGCCTGCCTCTGGGCCTCTTTGGAACCATATTAGGATGTTCTATTTTGAGAAACGACTCCCCTCACCAAGGGCTGACTTTCCTGCACATGGAGAGGGAAGAATGAGCCCTTTATCCCTGACCCTTACCAAATGGGCTGTTACTCGAGCCAGGGGTGAAAGGTGGCCCAGTCAGGAGCACAAACTGTTTTCCTATGAAAGGCGGCTCTCACCGCACGAGGCGCTGCCAGGGGCCCACCCTGGCTTCCTCTCAGCCTCCTCTGGAAGAGGGCACGGCTCTCCCCAAATCTCTGCCAGACAGTCCTATCTGCTGAGCTTTTGGGGCCAGGATTATCTGAGTTAATCATGTGAAACACTCAGAACACCCATGTAGGGAGTGTTCAAAACGCGTGAACTATTATTAATATATTCTTCCTCGAATCATAACATCATGGTCATTAATGACAGGGAGAGCCTCAGGCACTGACCATCTGGTCCTACTCCCCTCATCAGATGAGGGAAGTGAGGTCAAGAGAGGGGAAATGACTGGCTTGAGGTCACGCAGCAACTTAGTACCAGAGTAAGGATCTAATCATTCGCTCACTCATTACTGAGTTCCCACTAAGGGGCAAGCCCATGGTGGGGTCGGGGAACACCATGGTCACAAAAGATGGGCCTGGCCCTGCCTTCACAGCGCTAGTGTAGTGAGAGAGGCAGATGCTAATTCTATAATTACAAAAAAGTAGCAAAGGATCATAAAAATATACACCAATAGCGCTAACTCTGACACAGACCCTGCTCTACCTTTATTAACTCACTTAACCCTCGCAACAGCCCTATGAAATGGGTACTACAATGATCTCTAGTTTTTACGTGAGGCACCTGTGCACAGAGTTCCTCAGAGGCAGAGCTGGGGTGTGAGCCCAGGCAGCCTGGCTCTGCGGTCAGGATCTCACGCCATGTCGGCTGGCTGACTTGTACTCCCTTTGGTCCAGGATGGTATCCCAAAGCAGAGAACCCTAAGTGTGGCAGCCAGTGGGCCTCTGAGATGGAACACCCACGGGCCCTGGGCTGCCCTGGGTTGAGATGAAGGTTCTGTGAGAGCTGTGACTGGCGGGCAGGGCCGGGCCTTTGCCATCCAGATGGGAAGTAACAGACGGCTCTCCAGGCCACACTAAGTGTATTTCTAGTCACACCCTTTCTGGTTGGTCACATGGCTTTTGAGCTCGAGTTTACATTCCCAGGCTACATTCATGGCTGCAGAGGGTAGAGGTTCCATGATGGTGAGTGGAGTGAGGCTCAGAAATGTTTTGTAGCCGTGTACTGAGTGAGTCTGGTTTGTTCTCTCTTTTGGGCCAGGACCTAGGAAGCCACAGTGACAAGATCCCTTGTTCACTTATTCTGATGTGAACAAGGATAACATCCTTGCAACAAGGTGTTTTTCTGAAATAATTTAAAGCTTACACTGTGAGGCCTCATTCCTCTGGACTCACCCCTTCAGAAATTATGAGAATTCAAGCAGGGCTGGAGGTTTACCTTCCTATTACCAGAAAGCAAGCATGCGTTGTGCAAAGCAGCAATATGAGCAAGGGCACACATTCTATGTCAAAAAAACAAATGCCTACAGATTACTTTGAGCATATGAATGCTGGGATGTATACAATTATTACACGTCACAGGTGTACTGTACTGGCTCTTTTAGGCAAACCTGGCTCAAGAGTCATTTCCAGTTACTCTTGAGCTGATGACCAATGGCATTCTGTAACCATATTCCATCATTGCAATTTTTCTTCAACTCAGATCTTTTCCCCAGTGAGTCTGATATAATGATGTGTGATTTTCAGTACTCAGGGTTGGAACAGTTGGACCTCTTCTCTAGAAAGCTAAAACTAACCCTGGCCCTGGCTGGGTGGCTCCTTGGTTGAGTGTTGTTCCATGTACCAAAAGGTCACAGGTTCGATTCCCAGTCAGGGCACGTACTCAGATTGTGGGTTCTATCTCTGGTCAGGGTGCATACGGGAGACAGCCAATCAATGTTTCTCTCTCACATTGATGTTTTTCTCTCTCTGTTTTCCTCTCTAAAATCAATAAAAACGTATTTTAAAAAACATAAAACTAATTAGCCCTGCACTGGGTTCCCCCCATATGCTCAACCTTAACCCAAAGTACCAGGAAAGGAAAGAAATAAGGTACCTTGGGTGTGTGATTTTTCTCTTTGGGAAACTTGAAACTTACTGAGAATAGTTGCCGTAGCCATGAATTTACCTCCCACCCTCCAAGACACACAGTGTTCAGCTCTGGGGGCTTGAGAGTTGGAGAACCTGCATTGGAGTCTGCTTTGTCACTTCCTGGATGCCTGACCTGAGGCAAACTACCTTCTGAAGCTGTTTCCTCATCTTTAAAAACTGGAGAAAAGGCTGCTAGGATGATTAAGTGTATTTGAAAGTGCCTAAAACGGTGCTTGCTGCATAAATGTTCATGAAAAACAAAACAAAGCATTGTTGTTAGAGAATATCTTCCACAGAAGCAGCCTGCCAGAGATGTGATCAATTAACTTCTCCCCACCCCACTTCCTAAGTGGAGACCGAGGCCTAACCCACAGAGTGCACCGTGTGCTGTGCGGTGGGGGTCAGAGGTTGTCACAGACTTTGTCTGAAGGCCACAGGGTACGGTGGTGAGGAGGCTGGCCAAGGCCCTGTCACCTCTCACAGGATATCTAGTCTGAGTCCAGAGGGCTCCACCCTGGGCTTTCATGTAGTCCTGGGCCCTTCGCGGGGGCCCACTCGTAATGGCAGTGCCCCAGTCGGGGAATGTGTGGCTTCTAGAGCGGATGCTGCAGGCCTATCTTTGATCGCCAGGGACCACAAGGGCCTTTAAGAGACCCTGTTTTTTGTTTTGTTTTGTTTTTATAGCAATGGCTGTAAAAAATAACGCAGAAAGCCAGCTGCAGAAATTTCGTAAGGAGGGACGAGGGAGTGAAGTAAGAGGGAAGATAATGCCGGGAGCTGGGGCTTAGAATGTTAGCTTGATCTTGCCACTGTGGCTTAGATCAGTGTCTCCTGCTGAAGTGTTAGTTCTCCCAAAGCAGGCATGTTTCTGTCACGTTCTCCACTGTATTCTCAAGGCTAGAGCAGTGCTTGCTACATAGTAGGCACTTGACAGTCATTTGAGGAATGGAGGAATGAATGAATGAGTGAGTGAATGAGCTGATGCTGTGTCTGGGGGACCCAGCCTGTAGCAGCAGCTCTGTCACAGAGAGGAGCACAGACCCTGCTCCCAAGAGCAGCAACCCCTGAGGAGCTGGCGTCTCTGTGTGACGCGGCTGGAGACCTGTGATGAGTGCCCGGGTGGTGATCTAGTGGAAGCCACTTGTTGCTTTGTCTGGGGATTATACCAGGGCTCCCCTTGGTACCTCGGATGGAAATCAAAACAGATGCCTGTGTGCCCCAAGTGCCGAGTTTGTGGATACAGTCTCCTCGTGCCCTCCCCCGGATGACGGCAAAAGCTGTCCTGACAGCTGATGCAATTGTGGCCTCCACCCTGGCTCACGTCCTGCCATCTCTCTTCTCCACCCCTGCAAGCGCTTGGGAGCACAGCTCCCTGCCTCCACTAGCCCCCCTTCTGGTTTGTGCTGTGAGTGCTGTGAGAGCTCTTTCTTAAGCACAGCTCTCACCTTGCCACTCCCAGGCTCCCAAACCTTCCACGGCCCCCACACCTGCAGAGCCAGTGAGCGTCCTTGGCACACCACACTTGCTTATGCCGACCCCTCCTCTTGTTACTCATCTGTCCCATAATCGCTCAGAGAATGCCGACACTTGAGAGGCAAGAGGGTGATGCATAAGAGCTTGGACAGCTGGGCCACACTGCCTGGGTTCAGATCCCCGGGCAAGTGACTCTCCCTTTCTTTCCTGCAAGGGTTACTGGGAGGATGTGTACAGTGCTCGGCACATGTTCAGTAAAAGCAAGCTGTTCCTTCTGACACACAGCGTGCCCAGCGACCCGGGGACGCTAGACTTAATTTTGCCTTCAAGGAGCTTTGGGGTCTCCTGTGGGAGTCAGGAAAGTGAGCAATGACCACAGTGTGGGAAGTGTTACCAATAGAGGAAAGCCCAGGGTGCCATGCGAGTACAGGGGAGTGGGGCCTAATAAAGTCCTGGAGGAAGGAAGGGGGGAGTGTCAGGAAGTGCCACAAAGACCATGAGATGCTTGTCAGGAACAACAAGTGAAGAGGCTGGGGCAGAGACTCTGGGGCAGAGGAAGCCACCTCAGCACAGGCATGCGGACTGCACACGGGCTGGCCTGCCTGGAGCAAGGATGGGGGTGGTGCCATTTGTAGGCCAGAAAGGCAGGCAGAGGCCAGATGGTAATGAAACTGAGAGACACGCTAAGGCGTTGAACTTGACTCTGAAAGTGATGACATGCAAAAGAGAGTATTATGACCGACTGGGTTTTCCCCCAAGAGATTCCTTTAGCTGCAATGTAGGAGACAGAACAGAGATGAGACAAGTTTAGCAACATGGAGACCAATGGGAAGGCTTTTGCCATCATCTCACTTAAATTGAAGACCTGAGTTGAGGCAACGACCATGGGAGTGCAGACACACAGAATGTGGAAGTGAGTGGAACTGGCAATGAGCTGAGTCTGGGGCCAGTGTACAGGAAAGTGTCTAAGGCAAGTAGAGTGCCCAACACTGATGTTACAGGTGCAACCAGTTTCCATTCCCACAGGTCACAGAGGGTCAGTTTGGTTTGTTAGACAGTGAGAAAGGTGTGGCCTGAGAATATGTGATAAAGGGCCCACCTCAGGAGGATTCTCCTGGTGAGACGGTGTGGGGATGGGATTGAAAGGAGCACACATGAGAGACCAAGACGCCAGTTAGAAGGAGGCCGAGATAACAGTCCTGCAGGACTCGGTGAGGGTCTGCACCAGGAGAATGCTGATGGGAAGGAGAGGTCCAGTCGGAGCAGGGCTGCCCGAAAAAGGGCAACAGACATGGCAACCAATTGGGTTTGGGTCCTGGAATCAGAGAGGTGAGAAAGGATGGAACTAAAGACAACTTTCGCACCCACCTGCATGGGTGAGAGAAAGTGGAGCATGAATGTGGTTGACTCCCACTGCGGGCAGCCACTGGAGGGCCGAAGTGACACCGAGGAAAAGGTCATCCTTTCCCGTGACACAACGCCGCACACCCAGTACACAGAAGGTGCTTATTCACTGTGTTACCTGAGTAGACCTGGCCTGGACAAGCAAGCAGGACCACCGACTCACCTGTGCAGAGCTCCTGTGGTAAGGGGCGTAGTGGAGTGGTCCAGAGATGGCTGCCTCAGGAGGGAGGGCCGAGTACTGGCTCTGCATTGGCGGAGGATGCTGGTTGCCATAGCTCCCATAGTTATAGCTTCCTGTGTATCTAAAATGCATTAAGCACAGTAACTACTGTGAGTAATAGCAGGAAGAACAGATCAGTTTGACATCTTCAAAACCAACCTCCTCTGTTTTTTTTTTTTCCTATTTGTTCTCATTTCTTTCTCCCATTTTTTCCCCTGACTTACCACGTCCACTCTGTAGCTTTGTTGTGGTAAGTTTAAACTCCCAGGTTGGTTTTCCTCTCCCGTGGGCACCTGTCCCTGGCCACCCAGCAAGTGCCCGGGGAACAAAAGCTCGCCCTGAGCAAAACATAATTAGTGATGGAAATCTCTACTCCTGTTGTCTTAAAAAGCCCCGTATGATATCCTGAAGTCACATAGGAATAAGAGAGGTTACTTTGGGGTTTATGTTTTTGTGTTGTTCAGGCCTCTGCTTCCCCATGATGCGGGAGGGTGTGGTATCTGCCAAGGCACTCTCTCCTGGGAGAAAACACCATGGTCTGGTCAACCAGGCCTCAGGGAGCCCAGCTCTCAGCCCGGCCCCACCACCTTCCAGCTGGGGGCGACTGGGCTCTCGGGCTCCTCGCCGCCTCATTTCTCCCACCTGTGAACATGCTGCACATGCTCATTCGGAGGGTCTCCATAGAAAAGACAATCCTGTGTGCACGTGGGCTATTCTAATAACTGTTCTTAAGAACAACTTAAAGCAAAGATGCTGACGTGACCATGTGGGTGTCCATTTGGCCTTTCTTGCCGAATCAAAAAGCTCTCTGAGCCCTGGCTGGTTTGGCTCAGTGGATAAAGTGTCAGCCTGAGGACGGACGGGTCCCAGGCTGAATTCTGATTTAAGGGCATATGCCCAGGTTGTGGGCTTGGTCCCTAGTCGGGGGCATGCAGGAGGCAGCTGATGGATGATTCTCTCTCATCATTGATGCAATAATAATAATAATAAAAAAGCTCTCTGAAATAATTAACAAGATCTATTCTAAATGTAGGAGGAAATACCCTAAGAGCCCCCTGAAAAATAATGGCTATACTACAGATCGGTCTGGGGCAAGTGAGCCAATGGAAATAGCTCAAGTATACCAATAGCCAGGCCTACGCCTATCCTCAGGGTCACCACCTTGCTGCATTATGCTGGGCCATCCTAAGGAAGGGACCTGAGAGGTCCTCCTCCTCCTCCCCATCCCTCTCCCGTATCCCCCACAGCTGGTCTGTTGCTCCCGGCACCCACACAGCAGAGCCTCACTCTTGAGGATAAGGGCCCTTTTTAACACCATAAGTGTTTATCAGATCACTGCACATTAGACACTGTAAGATTAGTGTCTTTTGATAAAGACGAAGCATAATGGCAAAAAGCTACTGTGATTCAGGTCACACTTTTAAATGGATTTGTAGTTTATTCATCACAGGAACATCATTGCACAACATAGGCAAAATGAGTGATTGAATTATTCAGGGTCCAAAGCATCACTGGAACCCACAGGGATTCCCTGAGCGCCATTCATAATTCCTGCCCTCCAGGGACCTCCAGCTCTCAGGTGGGGAAGCCCTCCTCTGAACAGTCATGAAAGACTGGGACTTACCAGGAAGCTTTCTAAGGCTGCAGAGCGTACAAAGAGCCACCGAGGGATGGCTGAATGGCGTGTGCAGCTGAGACTTTAAAGGAGTAAAGAGGGAAGAACACAGGCTCTAGAGGCAGACAGCTGCTCGGCCTGCACCTCATGGTTACCAGCTGTGTGACTCAGAGGAACTGAACTTCACCAACCAAGTCTCAATGTCATCTATAAAGTGGGGTCACCTCACCTGGTCGTGGTGGGGACTGCTGGGCACAGTAAAAACTAAACACAGGGTGGCGCTCCTTCTGCCCTTTGAGAAAAAAACTGTCAAGTAAGCTCTGCTCTTTAAAATCAAATTTAAAAGTGAGGCAGCAACCCACGAAAGTCGCCTACCCGTGTTCCTCTCGGTGAGGATAAACTGGTATCCTGTGTGTGACCGAGGAAGAAGGCACATGAGTGCTCCTCATACAGGGGAGCTGCTGAGAGTTTTCAGCGGGGGACCCCGCCGCCGTTGTCACCGTGTAGGTTAGAGACCACGTGTACGACTGCATCGGTCCTGCAGAGACAAATTAAGAGCATCAGTCCTAGTGCAGCTCTCGCACTGCCAGCTCTTCCTTAGAGCAATTCAGGGGCTTCCCATTGCTCTTGACCTGAAAGCCGAAATATTTACAGAGCGTATGTCTCTCTGGACCTGCTGACCTCACCAGAAGCATCCCCTACCCACTGCTGTTGTTCTGTCTGGTCCAGCCATAATATCTTTCTTTCCTTTTCCCTCAGAGTATCAGGATTCCCAGGACCACAGGGCCTTTGCACTGCTCTTTTCTGCAACCTAGAGTCCTCATGCTTCCTTCCTTCATATCTCAATATAGAGAAGCTGTTTCCTAACCCCAGATCCCACACAGCACCACGGCCCCTGATGTTGCCTACCACAATTTATAACCCTATATCCATTAATGAATATGATTTGATTAATGCCTATCCTCCCCGCTCCTCCACCCCAGACTATAAACTCCATGAGGGTCGGGGCCTTCTCTATTTTTCCCACCATTGGATCCCCTAATGTTTAGCATAGAGCCTGGGGGTCAAAAGACTTTCAATAAGGAAGAAGTGGGAAAGGAAAGTGAGGAAGACAGAAAGGGAGGGAGGGTAGGCGAGAAGACAAAAGAAATCTGGGGCAATGTAGCTCAGACAGGCCTAGCAAAATCAATTCTCAACCCTCGACTCAACAGGTGTTAAGGATCCAACAAATTGCTTTAAGCAAACATAAGTAGATTATTGAGCTCTGCTTGCCCAGGTCTTTTTGAAGATTATTAGACAGTGACCCTTACCATGACCTATACCATACATATTGTTAATTCCACTAATTTATTTTTTAATTGGATATCTGAAAGTGCTGGGGACTGAGAAAAGAAATTGACAAAATTAAAAACACTCAAGATGCTTAAGAATTTTATATTTAGAATTTAAAAATGGTAATTTAAGAAATAACTAATAATAAGCTTATGTTATGTAATAAACTCATAATAACTGGACAATAAATTCATCAAATTAACTTCTGATAAAGTCTAGAATGTTGACATAGTGAAAATAATTAAGCCTATTTTGGAAAGTGGAGGGAATCGGATTCAATTCCTCTGTGTAGACACACGAAAAACTAAATAATTAGGAGGCCAGTTTTAAAAAGTAAAAGAGAAGCTGGCTGGTTGTAGCTCAGTTGGCTGGGTTTCATCCCATACCCTGAAAAGTCACAGCTCGATTCCCAGTCTGGATTGTGGGCTCAATCTCTGGTAAGGGGTATGCAGGAGGCAGCCAAACGATGTTTTGTTCCCGTATCAATGTTTCTCTCTCTCTCTCCCTCTGCCTTCCTCTCTCTCTAAAAATAAACAATAAGTAAATAAGTGACAAAGTATTTTTTTAAAAAAGAAGCAAAAGAGGAAACTTGATTCATTAATTCTGTATGTTCTGCAACAGATCACTTCTATCTTAAAATTCCTCTGGAAAGATAAGGAAAAGGTTTTCATTTTAAAAATGCCATCCATTCCATTCCAAATACTTTGCAAATAGCACAGGAGAGCAGCTGTCCTGCCACAGAGCAGGTGAAGGGAAGAGCCGGAGGGTCAGCACTGCACCAGTTACATGACAGAGACCCAGTAAGGAATACCCCTAAAGGTCTGTGAAAACAGCACCCTATTCTAAATACACGTGTTTATTATTAAAAGAAGTTTCTATTGAACCCTCCTGTAAATTAGAGAAGCTCTGGAATGCAAACAATGTCTTTCTTTTTTTATGAAGTGACACAAATGCAATCCAAGAGCATGAAAGGAGACACCATTTATTGAGCATCTAATATAGGCCAGGCACTGTGTTAAGTGCATTACAGACACCCTCAAAAGAAATATCCCCAGGCAGTGAAAGAAGAAGTTAAAACAAAACTGGAGCAAAAAGTGCAATCAGGAATGAGATGAAACATGCATACGCTGAAGGTCCAGATTCTTTGTAGGTGGGCCTTTAACTTGGCTCGGAGAAATGCTATAAAGGGGAGCTGACAGGTTAGGAGCCATAGGACCAGAAACAAATCCTTCGGGAAAATGCTGTCCTTGGAACTCAGAACACACAGGAATTTCTTCCACACGCCCTTACAATGGACTCCATGTCTTGGGTTCTTAGGATGGTTCCTTATGTCAACACTGATTGCAAGCTACTGACATCACACAAAAGTCCAGTTCAGGAGAACGTAGCATGTTAAACGTGCCCAAGGCCCCACAGTGACTGGGTGGCCCAGGGGGGCTCTGAACCTGGTCTGCCCATCCTTCCCACTAACTCCACCACAACGTCTCTGTGCTCTGGGTCCTAGTTCTGCTAGAGACTGTGTGTAAGCTCCTGGCAAGATCTGCAAAAAATGGATAATAATGTCTATCTTGAAGGACTATTGTGAGGATTAACTGAGATAACATGTCAGAACCTGGCACAGGGTAGGCTTTTACTGATGGGCAAGCACTCTGTGAATTCAGGCATCCTTATGTCAGACTTGCTTAAAGTAGGAAGCTCTATATTTCCCATTTCAGGTTGCAAGGAAGAAAGACAAGTTTCTTGGGTCAGATTCTGTCACCAGGGATGAAATATTTGAATAGCATCAATAATTCATTCAACTAATGACAGCAAACTTCTACCAGGGTTTTCTGAAAAATCCCCGGAGTCCTTATCTGCCAGTATGGCTAAAAGTACCCCTTCCCACTTTGCACATCTACATGGTATTTTTCCTCCAGAAGATGACTTTAGCAGACTGTGCAGTAGGCATCGTTCCTAATACCTGCAAGAAGACTGGGAGGAAAGTCCCCAACATGATCATGTCCCCGGTGATTGAATTTTGTGTGATAACCCTCCTCTATATTTTGAACTTCCTATGAAATTACCATTATAGTTTTTATTAAAACAGGTTGGTTATCTTCAAGTGGTAGGAATGAGGGTGGCTTTAAATTTTTCATTTTACTTATCATTTTCTATAATGAGTGTGTATTGCCTCTGTGAAAAGAAAAATATTAAAGTATGTTAAGCAAATTTTACAACTGGGAATGGAACTGGAGGGGGTTAGGAAGTTTGCGAGAACAATGAACCAGCCACATCCAACAAGTAATTAACCCTTGAAAGCCCCTGGGACCTCAGGAGAGCACAGTGAAGTCAGTGGGGCTTGAAAGGGGGCAATGAAGGGGGCCAGAGGGTTTTCTCTCCTCTCCCCCCCTCTCCCCTCCCCAGCATAGGAAGAGGCGGTGATGACAGCCGTCACCTAAAGAAAGCCGCAGAAGTTACTTTTGCGTGAGCTCCTGGAGCACAGCAACTGTTCTGCATTCATCTCTGTATCCCCAACAGAGGGGTCTGCCTAATAGTAGGTGTTCAGTAAATTTCTGTTCTATTGAATTCGTTGTTGAAGGAGTAAAAGCTTCTAGAAACAGACGTTATCAAACAAAAAGCTAGTGGAACTCTTGGAAAAGTGGGCTCCTGTGGTCTGGGAAACAAAACCCCTAAGTGGCCATGTGCCAGCAACCTAAGAGACCCGCTCAGGCGGGCTTAAGCAGATTAACACCTGCTGGCCTGGGTGAGAAACCCTTTCTGCCGGGGTAGCAGAAAAGACACCCTCAAACTCCCCTTCCTACCCATGGGACCTCCAGTGAGAATTGCTGCTGCTTCTTTCTTAGGAAACTAATAAAAGGAAATCTGTGCCGCTGACAGTTTGTGCTTCACTTTTAAGGCAGCTCTAATTGCTTTTCATTTGCTGGTAAAGCCACAACAAACCTTTTCTGGTTGTCTAAGTCCCTAACTTTCTCTTCTTTTCCCCTCCCCATTCCTCTACTCCCATTTGAAAGTCTGAGGAGAGCGCTGGGAGCCCCTGATTTTTGAGAATCCTATAAAGAAAAGTTGTCCATGCTATAGTATTGAAATTGCTAGAGAGGAATATTTTCTTTCCTTTCCATTCTCAACAAAATATTTTATTCCCCCAATATTATTTTCCTGGAAGAGGTTTTAAACACAGGATAGAAAGGGTGCTTGGAACATAATAGGCAATCAGTAATGATTGTTGAATAAATGATTGATTGATTGATCATCCAACCTAAACCAGACCTCATGCTAGTTTCTTTTTATACATCAACTCATTGAACCTTCACCATAACCTTTTCAGGTAAGTAGTATTACCTTCTTTTTTAGGTGAGAAAATTGAGGCCCAAGACTCGCTCAGGTAAGTGGCAGAGTTGGGATTTGAACCCAGACCTGGCCAACTCCAACACCTTTCCACAACAACCGCTCCTAACAGGTGAATGTGCATTTGAATCCCTGGCATTCTTGTTATAATGCAGATTCTGATTCGGGAGGTTGGGAGTCTGCATTTTTAACAAGCTATCCCATTATGACAATGCTGCTGGTCCATGGACCACACTGAGTGGCAAGGCTCCGCAACACACTGCCTCCTACCATGCACCCTGCACGCTGAGGGCCACTAAAAGCCAGAAGTTGTAAGGCTGGTGCATACTGGTGAAAATTTAGACTATTTCCCAGGCTCTCTGGCCATGCACTTCCTTCAGATCTTGGGCTAAACTGTTTGAACCTTTTTCCCACTAGGTTTCTATGAACCATCCCAGATGTTGCTCAGGTTTTGAGCTAACCTAAGCCTTTTGTTAGTATCTTCCTGGGAAATAAGCCCCTTTTAGTATGTCCAGACTCTAGAGCTGCTCTACCCTAAAACAGTAGCCACTAGCCATCGGTGGGTATTTAAATTTAAATGCAATTAAATATGCAGGTTTCTTTAGTTGCACAAGCCACATGTCAAGTGCTTAGTAGCCACATGCTGTTAGTGTCTACTGTTTTAGACAGCTCAGATTAAAAATGTTTCTATCAACACAACAAGTTCCATTTGAACAGTGTACTTGACAATATTTGATACTAAACAGGCATTTCATGTAATCTTCAAATTGGAGACAGGAAAAGAAAATATTTTATATATATGCTAGAGGCCCAGTGCACGAATTCGTGTACAACTGGGGTCCCTTGGCCTGGTGATTGGGCCGATCAGGGCTGGCTGGTTAGGGGGAAGGACCATGGGGGGGGGGGGTTGGCCAGCATGGGATGTTGGCTGTGGGAGCACACTGACCACCAGGGGGCAGCTCCTGCATTGAGCGTCTGCCCCCTGGTGGCCAGTGCACGTAATGGCAACCCATTGACCAGTTGTAACAGTCGCTTAGGTTTTTATATATATAGATACTAGAGGCCCGTGGCACAAAGAGATTCGTGCAATAGGTCTTCCCTTCCCCTAGCTACTGGCACTGGTTTTCCTCTGGCACCTGGGACCCAGGCCTTCACTGCTCCGACCAGAGCCTTTGGTCTTTGCTCTGCCACTTCCTGCCTGTGTATGCAAATTAACCACCATTTTTGTTGGGTTAATTTGCATACTCTCCTGATTGGAGAGCATAGTGAAGGGACTGTCAATTTACATGTTTGTCTATTATTAGGTAAGACAGAGGCCTGGAGCATGGGTGAGATCTTGCTGGGGTGCCTAGCCAGCCTGGCTGAGGGGCTGAGGGCTGTTTTCAGACTGACCACACCCCCTTCAGGGAGGGGGGTCCCCACTGGAGTGCCTGGCCAGCCTGGGTGAAGGGCTGATGGCTGTTTGCAGGCTGACCAAGCCCTCCAGTGGGGACCATCACCCCATGAGAATGTGGCCATCCTGGGTGAGGGGCTGATGGCTGTTTGCAGGCTGGCCACAGCCCCCAGCGACCCAAACTCCCAGCAAGGCTGGCTGGAAGTGGGTATCTGGGATTTATTTATCTTCTATAATTGAAACTTTGTTGCCTTGAGCGGAGGCCACAGCCGGTAGGGAAGGCTGGAAGCTTGGCTTCCTCCATCACTGGGGCAACCAAACCTCCTGCTTGCTCCAGCTCTGTGGCTGCCAGCCGCCATCTTGGTTTTCATAGAGTCCCTCTGACTGGCTGATGAGTGTGACTTGGGGTGTAGTGGAGGTACAGTCAATTTGCATGTTTCTCTTTTATTAGATTAGATATACATATAAATCCCATTGGCTATCATCTATCCTCAATGTAACTGTACTTAAGGAGAATATTTGCTGAAGTGGGGAAACTCATTTCAGTTAAACTTGATCAATAGTTCCATGGTCAAACTCTAACTGACAGAACTGAGCAGGGGCAGCAGACCAATCCATTCCCAGAGAGATGCTGATTTGTGTTCTGGCCTCACCTGCCTCTGCAGCTCCTCTCCTGCCACTCTCCCCTCTTTCCAGGAACTAGTCAGTCCTCACCTGCCAGGCTTGTCTGCCCTGGGCCTAGGCACATGCTGTTCCCACTACCCCAAACATTCTTTTCCTCCCCCAACCTGGACTTGCCTGGCTCCTTGTTAACCTCTTCAGGGAGGCCTTTTCTGACCAACAGCTAAGGTGGGTCCCTATTTTATACCATTCCATAGTATACTATTATTTTCATTAAGACATTTAAATTATATATTTACCTGGTGGTTTACTTCTGCATTACTTTTCCCACTAGAACAGGGGTGGGGAACCTTTTTCCTGCCAAAGGGCCATTTGGATATTTATAACATTGTTCACTTTAATATAATTCACTTAATATAAATTTATGTTACTATAAAAAAAAACCCTCCTCGATTTATTGAATTTCAAGTTCCACCTGTGGTTGCCTTGGCAGGGCCAGACCAAATGCTTTTGGGGGCCTTATACAACCTGCAGCCAGATGTTCCCCACCCATGCACTGGAATATAAGTATCATGGGAACAGCGACCATGCCTGTTTTCCTCACTTCTGGACCCCCAGGTTATGGCACAGATAGGACACGAAATAATGAATGGATGGCAATGAACAAATGAATGGATGAGCAAATTCAAAGATACCAACACCAAGCCAAAACCCTGATGCTGTGAAGTCAAGAGCAGATTAACCACCTATTTTCAATCCCAGCTTACATGGTCTATTTCATCTCTTTAAAGAAAAGGAGGCAGCAGGGATGGAGGAGGAGGAGGTTCTGTGGTGAGTCATTGCGGGCTGAGAGGCAGGGCCACAGCGTCCAGCATACCCCACTCAGCGTAGCTGCCCTCAGAATAACTGAGCTTTTGTTATTTGGAAAGACTAGGGGCCAGTTATCTTTGTTAGACCCTCCACTGAAGTAGAGAAAACGCAGCTGGGCAGGCCAGATGTTCTACAGTTAGGGCCATTTATAAGGAATTTGCTTTATTTCTTTGGGCATCCTAGCATCTCAGTGATTTAATTTGCTGGTTTTGTGTTGTAGGGAACCCATGGTGGGAAGGAGAAAACATGAGCTTAATAGTTAACTTTTATTGCCATTGTTGAAGGAGGGAATACTTAAAATGACATCATAAACAAGGTCTTAAGCCCTTTGGTGGCCTGACCTGGACAGAGTGGGAACTTCACATTTTGCTTTAAGTGGCATCAAAGAATTGCAACCCAATGCCATTTTAAGTGGGCAGGGTAGTTTGGTATCACCTGCCACACTCTTGAGGAGGGAAGAGAGCCAGTTTTCCTTAAAGAGAGTTATGTTTCTGAACTTTGCTGGGCATAAGGGAGGTGGCCAACTCACAAGGTTAGGAGGGGGAAAAAGGATGCATGGGAATCAAAGATATCTGCTTGTGGAAATGTGCTGAAGTGGAACATTGAACCATTC
The DNA here is from genome assembly GCA_004026665.1 of Murina feae. Taxonomy (NCBI): domain Eukaryota; kingdom Metazoa; phylum Chordata; class Mammalia; order Chiroptera; family Vespertilionidae; genus Murina; species Murina feae. The sequence goes on from PVJC01000558.1 coordinate 46,571, forward strand.
TTTACCACGGCGTTGCCATAAACTTGAACATGCCCAATCAAAACTGGCTATGCCTCAGGTTCAATTTTTGGTGCCTGATATTCCTTTCCTTTCCCTTTCATTTTTCTCCCTTTTAAAAGCAATTACTAAATACAGTCTTAAGAAAACATACTTAGAAATACATGTATACATGTGGACGCAGACCTAGATATAGATAAGCAGAGTGGCTGTACTCCTAGTGCGTCATGACTCCTTATCTCTACTGCTTTGTATTCACTAATCCTCATAAAAACAGACACAGAGGGGCCTTGGCCGGGTGGCTCCACTGGTTGGAGGGTCATCCCATGCACCAAAAGGCTTTGGGTTTGATTCCCAGTCAGGACACATACCTAGGTTGTGGGTTCGATCCCCTGATCCATGAATGTTTCTCTCTCACATTGACGTTCGTTCTCTCTCTCTCTCTCTCTCTCTCTCTTTCTCTCTCTCTCTCTCTCTCTCTCTCCCACCCCCCCCACCACTTCCCCTCTAAAATAAATAAATAAATTAAACAAGCAAATAAATAAATAAAAACATATCCTCCGGTGAGGATTTAAAAAAGATGCAAAGGGTTTTGCGCAAAGAACTGATTTTTTCTTTGTGCTAAGCCAAGCAGACATAATTCAGTTCTCTTCCTCATAGCTGAGAAATGAAGTGTCCATCAAAAGTGAGACACTGATTTATGGAAGAATCACAGACACCTGACTGGCCTTCACTCTCAATAAGTCGGACTTGATATGCCCATCATCCGAGCACTGTCCTTCAGACCGGGAAAGACACCCAATCAAATCATGAGGCCACATAAAATCTCACACACGGCGTTAATAAACGGCTTTAGCCAAGGGTTTTATTTTGTTTTACCCACATCTTTATTTCTTGTTTTCTGGTTTGGGCCCTTTTTAAAAAGTTACATTTTGCTTCATTTTTTGTTGTTATCCACCTCAGATCCTTTTTGGAAAGCAGTGGTATATAAACATGAAATAATTTAAAGATGGAAATAAAAATTAACTGGGCATGAAAACCGTATGCTGAGTTAACCTTTTAGAAAAGAAACATGGCAAATGCATTTTATAAGATGTATAATTGCTCCCCAATTTATTGTTGCCTAATAAAAAATTACACAAATCCCCCAATTTAGGAAGCCTACCATAATACATTTCCTATTATTTTGGTATATATCATCACTAAGTAATTTGTGCTTTATAATGTAATATCTATAAAACCATATATGTTGTTAGGAAATTATATTTATGTTTCCTCCAAAACCATGACCCACAAATACATGCCAAGATCCAGTCTAATTTACGGATGGAGTATTTCAAAAGTGGTACTTGACAAAAATATTATACCTGGTTTTATGTAGGATGACATTTTTAATGCCCCCTGGAGATATCTAAGAACAAAGCTGGAATGTGCCAAAATCTTCAAAGGTTACAGTCATCTGAAGAGAACCTGGTTCACATTTGTATTTCTAAGAAGCTACTTTTATGACTCTTGAACACATTGCTCAGAAACCTCTGAACATGTTTATGGTATTGCTGTGGCTCTATCACACCTGCCTACTTGCGGCCTCCAAATTGCTGGGAAGAAAGCCAGGCCGACTCTGGCTGGATGAGAGTTTGGAAGAGACCCCAGAAGCCTCCTTCCACACCCCGGCGCCCCGTTTCCATAGACGCTCTTTGTTTGTTATGTTGCTACACGCAAGACAGGTAGCACTCAAATTGTTTCTGCTTCATAATGCAGAACTGTTTTATTTGCATAATTTCCCTGTTTATTTTCTTAGCAAGGATGTTAGCAAGGACTGACTTGCGTGTGTGTCTCTCCAGGTGGCAGGGTCTGAGATAGGATGACTCAGGTCACTGACTCCTGGCTGTTCTTACTGCCCTGGTACCTCTCCGAGTGAGGCCAGGGACTTGAGTGGCTGCCCCATAACTCTAGTCTGGGAAGATGCTCCCCCCACTCCATCCCGCCCCCAGCAGCTGAAGAGCTGTGATCAGTGCTTCAGTTCCCGTCCCTTGTTTATATTCAGTGAACAAAACTGTTCGCTATAATTAATTCCTCTTCCTGAGCTCTCCAAGCAGGAACCGCAACAACTCACTACAGAGAGAAAGGGGCGTGCCTCATGTTCTTTTTCTTCAAAGTAGAAAACAAAACATGATTTGAGGTGCATCTGTGTAAGGAAAATCAAACTTTCCACAGGAGAGCCCTCTCTGGCTGTGTACCCAAAATGAAATCAGAACTCCATCTCATGTCAGTTACCGACAGCCCTACTGTTCCATACACTGAAGAACCCAGGCTCCTTAGCAGTCCTGACAAAGGGCCACTGAGTTTGTTGACAAGTTTCTGCCCTGGTAGAGTGCACAGGAGACAGCACCTTATGGCTCCTCAGCATCTGCTCACTTCCTCTCTGAGTAGCTCTAGTTCTGGAGACAGGAAACTTTGGGGAAGGAATTAACCAAAAGACTGCTGGCATATATACCTAGTTCCCTGACAATGGCATGCTCCCTTGCCTCCAGGCCTTTGTACTACTTACTTCCTCTGCCTGCAACACCTTCTCTCTCATTGTTCTGCCTTCCCAGACCCTCCAAATACAGGTTAGAGGCCCCCTTCTATGCTTCCGTATACCTTGACCCTTCTCCCAACTTAGCATCATCACTTTGCATTTTAACTCATCGGAGCCCTAACCTCTACACATTCAACTCCCAGGGGACAGGGACTATAATTCTCTTGTTCCCATAGCCAGCTCTCTGAACTGTTCAGTATACAGAAGCCACTAGAGAAGTATTTATTGGATAAGTGAATGGATAAAAGACAAAATCCTAAATAGAGCACTGTTACCCTAGTTAAAAAAAAAATAGCACTGGGTTCCTAGTCTATTCTGAAAGTGATTCTACTCTAAGTAGCACTAGGATATCACTGAGGCCATGCTATGAGGATCTGGAGGAAGATTCTGACCCGGAGGGTGACAGAAACATCAAGGATGAGTAGGGTTTTCTCCCACAGGATGGAAGGATGGTTTTGGAGGTGGAGGTGTGAAAAGTGATATGGAGAATGAGAGCTTTAGGGTTTGGTGGGAGGCAGTGAACTTGGGGCCCCAGCCCTTTGAGGAGGCATACCTTCAGGAAAATAAGCCCGGCAGGCAGACAGACTGGATTCCAGAGGCAGGGGACCAGCTTGCGAGTCACTGTGGAGTCTGAGAGAGGTGGGGACAGCCTAAACCAGTCGGCAATAGTGGGATGGGAGGAATGGGTCGGTCCAAGTCAGTACTGAGACAACTGGACTAGAGAGGTGTGGTGGTGAATGCCAGTGTCTCCCCCTTTCCTATCCGGGGACACACATTCCCCAGCCTCTCTTTGCAGTTACATGAGGCCATGTGTCCATGGAATATAAGCATGTTAAAATAATGTTTTGGCCATAAAGAAACCCCTCTAATGTGTGAAATGATTATTGTGTAAATGTTTGCTGTGTGAAGACCCCAATAACTCTGTAACTTCTAAATTGGTGAACACCCCACTATCTTGATGTGAACACCCTAAGCCCTTAAACACCCTGCTCCTAGCATAAGGCACACCGTCTGGCCCACACAGATAAGACACAAGTTGTTTACTACCGGCTATATAAGCACTGGACCTGCTTCAGTCGACGTCTCCTGCCTGATAAGAGGAGGACTCACATTGCTTTGTGAGTCAAGCTCCTGACTGACTGCTCTGCTGTGTGAGCCTGAACCAACTGCGGCCACCTGTCTGTCCCTGTCTTTGTTGTCCATCTTTCAGTGAGCATCGCTGGGTGGCCTTTGCCGGAGCCTAGGACCCAGTAGGAATAGGTAAATAAACCTTGTGTGATGGCATACTAATTCTTTCTTGTGTGTTCATGTGTTCTGGTTCGGCTCAACTGTTTAGACATTGAAGTACCAGGGGATAGGCTGTTATTGCTGACCTCTGGTCATCTGCATATGTCCCACTAAATCTAGGCAGACAATTAATTAATTGGGGCATAACTGGGACAAAATGGAAGTGCCACGTGCCACCCTCAGGTCAGGGCTTCACAAAGCCCTAAGGCAGAGGTCCTCAAAACAGTGAGCATCAGAATCACTTGGAGGCTGTTGTGCATATTGCTAGGCCCCACCCCTAGAGTTTCTAATTCAGTAGGTGAAATGGGACCTATTAATGAGCATTTCTAACAAGTTCCCAGGAGATGCTGATATTGCTGGTCCATGGACCACACTTTTGAGAACCACTGCCCAAGGCTATGGTGGAGGCAAATATTAAAGAGTATTGTGCCTCCTCTCTGACCTAAACACCTTGCCAGCACTGTCTCCAAGCATGAACCAGATGTTTATTGTGTTAGTGCCATCCACGTCTGGATCTGTTTGTTATACTGGCTTAGCTGATCCAAATACAGGAGTTTAGGGAGAGGAGAGATTTGAAGATGACTTGGGTAACTGGGAAAATAGTAGAGCATGTTGGGATGGAAGGATAATGAATTAATCACAGTCATGGTGAGTCCTCCACTCCACAAAGATTGGTCTGTCCATTCAGGGCTCATCTAGTGGAGGATTGTCCCTGCCTCTGTTCCTGTGAACCCACTTCTCTCTTCTTAGCTGAGACCTTCGTGTCTTCCAAGGCTGCCTTTGAGTCTCACCTCTCTCCCTGTCTGCCAGCGTTCAGATGGGAAGGAAACTGATGGCTTCTCCCTCTAAACTCCTGCAGCATTCTCAGCAGCAGCCCTCATCTTACAGGCCTTAATGAGAGCAACTCCTTCTACCTGGATAGCACCTTGCTGTTAACAACGCACTTGGCCTTTTTTACCTCATCTGATCACAACCACGTGGGATAATGTGGAGGCACACATACACACATTCTCTCTTCATTATTATTATACTAGAGGCCCAGTGCATGAAAATTGTGCACTGAGCGCGGGAGGGTGGGTGAGTCGGGGGTGGGGGGGGTTGGGGAATGGAAGGGATGTGAGACTCAGCCTGACCTTCACCCTCTCAGGAGCCCTTGGGGGATGTCTGACTGCCCGAGGAGGCACGGGCTACAAGAGGACACAGGCCAGGCTGAGGGACCTCACTCCCCTCCAGTGAACAAATGTCATGCACCAGGCCTCTAGTATAGGATATTAGAGAACATTTGTTGAATTGAGTGAACGAATTTGAATGAATTCATTGGTGTCTACTACTGACTATGGTACCCAGGACAAGGAATTTAACCTTCCTCACCCTCTAGTTTTCCTCCATAAAATGAAACAACAGCTCTCTTGCAGTGTTACCATGAATATCAAGTGAGATAGTTATGCAAAGGTCCTTTGTATGTTGTAAAGCAATATTTGGATATTAGCGAGTAGCTACTGTTATCCCTGTCACATCACTTTTCCATTTCAAAACCTTGTCTTGGCATTTGAGATCCTCCAGGATGTTCTCCAGCTTACCTTCCCATCCGTATGTGACTTCTGTAGGGACCTATGACACTTCAGCTAGAGTTTACCAGTCTGAAAAGGCCCACACTTATCTACCCGTGTGTGTGTGCTCACACTGGCCTCCGCAGACCTTTGTCAAGATCAAGTTCCAGCTCAAATCCTCCTCCTTTGTGAGGTCTTCCTTGATACCTCTGACCAGAACCTCCCCTTCCCTAGGGACCCTACGGCACTAGTTTGCACCTCGTCATTCCCATGTCTTAAATATGGTTGTCATGCTTAGTAGATGGCTTTCTGTCTGATCCCTTTCCAGAGCTGCCTCTGTTTGTGGTTCTTGTTTTCAAGAATGTCTGTGTATTGTGTATTAATTTATGCTTTATATAATTTTAATCATTTTAGTGGCTTAGCTTTTGGAAGCGTAGAATTTTATCATGTACTTAATCTGCCAACTTGAAAACAGAAGCCTAAAGAATATGTACAAATGAATAACTGCAAGTCATCTATAAATCCAGGAAAATACTCAGGCTTTGGCCTTGTTGGGGAGTAGGGCTAGAGAGATGAATGTTTATCCAGAAAGCTCTTGCTTTACACGTCAACTCCCCACTCAGAGCTTTGGGGGACCTTTCATTACCTGTGGTGCTGAGGCCAGTGTACTCAGGGGATGGGTTGCTGACAGGGGAGGATGGAGGTGGCACTTCCACGGACGTGGCTGATTTTGCTGGAGAAAACGACGGCACTGGTGAAGGGGTTGGTGGGGCAGCATCTGTCAAGATAATCTCTTCTTGGACTTCTGCTATGAGTAGAGAAAAGGGTGGGTTCTTACAGCCAAAGGTCAAGGCGAGTGTCTTTAAGGGGCTTTAAAAAATGACAGCCTTTCTACTCTCTCATGTCACTCCTCTGCTTAAAGCCCTTCCTTGGATTCCCATCACCATCATGGCACCCACAGCTATGTCCACATACAACATGCCCATTCTAAACAAAAAGACGTGACCAGTTTCACGCCACATGACCTACTCGCCATAACTACATTCTCAGGGGTACAGAGCTAGATAACCACAGAGCACAGAAGTAAGGACACACATCAAACTGCCAAGTAGGGCAATGTCCCGGGCAGTGCTGGCTTACCAGTGCTTCCTTCTCCCTTCATGGCCCGCATGAGCTCATTGGCCCGCTCCTGACAGTGCAGGGATTCTAACAGGTAGAGCACGTAGTCATCAAACATCAAGTGAATTAGGTGAAAAGACCCTGGTGAGAGAAGACCCAGACAGAAGGGTGAGTCGTGTCAACACATAGCTGCCCGTCAGACTGGTCAACAGCACAGGTTACACTGTGCTCAGAAGATCTGTTCCAACTCTCAGTCCCCACTCAATGATGATATCCTCATGTCTGTGCCCTCTTGCAATCCGTGATGAGGGACCTCCCCTCCATGAGTGCACAAATTTTGTACACTGGCCTCTAGTCATATATAATTTACAAAGTGATCCCTCTGATAATTCAAGTATCACCTGGCACCATACTGTAAGTTATGACAGTATTATTGACTATATTCCCTAGGCTGAGTTTTACATCCCCATGACTGTTTTTTAACTACCCATTTGTAGTTCTTAATCCCTTCACCTTTTTATCCAGTCTCCCCAACCTCGCTACCCTCTGGCAACCATCAGTCTATTCTTTGTATCTATGAGTTTGTTTCTGTTTTGTTTGTTCATGTATTTTGTTATTTAGATTCCACACCAATAGACAAGTGAATTAAAAAGTTGTGGTACATATACTCAGCCATGAAAAAATGAAATCTTACTATTTGCAACACAAGGATGGACCTGGAGGGTATTATGCAGAATGAAATAAGTCTGGGACCCCTTGTTAAAGATGGCCCAGCAAACATTTCTTTCCCAAATATTTGCTTTTTTTTCCAACTCCATGCGAACTGCCTTCCAGGCCTTTGAAGTTTCAAGCCACAGCCTCCTTTCTCCCGATTTGTCCGTGTGCCCCGTATTCGTGTGGAACCCTGTTTGTACAAACATAATCACATTTGGTATTTTCTCCTCTTAATCTGTCTCGTGTCAATTTGATTATTAGACCATCCAGAACATCTAGTTTACTTATTCAGAGGCCTTCTGGGACTCTCTGGCTTTATTTTTCTTGTGATTCTGTTGTCGTCACCACCACCATTATCATTGTCATCATTGCTGTCATCATCGTCTTCACACTTAGCTTATATTGAGTGCTTACTCTGCCAAGACCATGCTAAGTACTTAACACAGGTCTCTGCCTTACAACAAACTGCGAGATGGATGGTATTATCCTCTGTTACAGGTGAGGAAATGAGTCTCCCATCAGTAATCCAGTAGGGATTTGCCTCAGTTTGGTCTGGCTCTGAAATCTGCTCCCGTTCCCCGAGTCCATCTCCTCATAGCAGTAAGACCCAGGTGGCATAAAGGACAGGGTCTATGGAAGGGCCATTTGAGTTGTGAGCTGTATGCCCTTTCAAGTCTCAGAAGAAAGGGATGGGGCCAGTTGGGGTAGCTCTCCTTGGTGGAATTATCAATTTTCTCCTTAGTGGTACCTGGCTTCTGCACATCCCACTCCCCCAACCCCTACCCCATTCATCTCAGATAGATGAATTATTTTGGCTTAGGAAAGCTACAGAGGAAAATCTCTGCCTAAATTCTGAGGCCAAGTAGGTGCCCAGCAGGTCATGCACATCTACTCCTTTACCCCTCTCTAGGGAGCCTGCCACAGCCTCCCATCTTTGTGCCCACAAGCCTCCAGGCCAGAGTCTCCCATCCTGTACTTTCTCCACATTCCTCCCCCAACCCAGGGAGCTGTGTCTTTTTTTTTTTTTTGACCCCACTTGGAAATCAGCAAGGTTCAGGTTTTACCGAGTCACTGTGTGATGCAGTCTCCAAGACTAAACTTTCCATCCACTTCACCAAAATGGGTCTTGTGAACCACTGGGGAGAGTAATTGCATGGGCACTAGATCCAACTGCCCAGGTTGAGATCCAGCTCTGCCATTTAGTAACTGGGATCTTAGATCAGTTAATCTTTGTAAATGTTAAAAACAAATTAAGTCATTCATTGAGCCCTTTTGCTCATGGCAACAGCTATGTTTAACCACTGTAGCTTTATTGTTGCAATTAATACTCATCACAACTGTATGAGGTGAGTGTTACTCTACTTCTCTAAAGGAGGAAACTGAAGCTTAGAGTGTTAGAGTGGTAAAGTAGCTGTCCAATGTCACACAGTTATTAAGTGGCAGATCTGGGACTTGAACCCATAACTGTCTGATTCAATCATCCAGCAACATAGCACTCTAAAAGGGGAACAACAAACCTATGTTACAGAAGTACCATAATGCCTAATAAATGCTTGTGGACAAGTACACACTAGATGCTTAATAAATGCTAACTATTGTTATTATCACTAAGGTTCCTTTTGTTTCTAATGTTCTAAGATCCTATGACTCTCTTGTTCACAGTCAAAGAAGTCAAAAGATAGTATCAAATGCTTAAAAGGAAACTATCTCCAAAATGAAGAAATATTTGCTAAGATGTTGCTCTAAGTCAACAGGATGGAAAGAAACAACCCTCCTGTTTTATAAGACAAGGAGACAAAGATCTGAGGAGGAGAAATTTGCCTAGGACCACACCGCTAGAAAACATCAGAGCCGGACTTGGTCATCAGCTCTCCAGGGGACATGTTCATCTGGGGCTTCAAGCTCTCTTCCTTAATGGCTCTAAGTTGTTACCCAGATAGTTTGATAATTTCCTATCATCTTTCAAACAAGAGTTTGTGGAGCTACTGCTACCTGCCTACTGTTGTGCTAAGTGCTCCAAGTGGAACAGAAACTTAAAGCTCCATAGTCCGTGACTCCACAAAAGCTACAGTGTCCTCAGTAAGCAGAAATCATTTATTAAGGTTATTGGGTCATGGCCAGTGTAGCACGGTTGCTGGAGTGTGGTCTTGTGCACGGAAAGGTCGCCGGTTTGATTCCCTGCCAAAACACATGCTCAGGTTGTAGGTTCCATCCCCAGTCAGGGTACATGCTGGAGGCAGTAGATTGATGTTTCTCTCTCACATCAATGTGTTTTTTTTCTCTCCCCCCCTTTATCTTGCCCCCTCCCCTCTCAAAAGCAATAAAAACTATTAAAAAATAAAAATGAACACTGGTAGCCCGGTTGGAGTGGCTCAGTGATTGAGTGTTGATCCAGGAACCAAGAGGTCACCAGTTCAATTCCCACTCAGGACACATGCCCAGGTTGCAGGCTAGGTCCTTGGTGCAGGGCATGCAGAAGGCAGCCAATCAATAATGTTTCTCTTTCATCGATGTTTCTATCTCTATCTCTCTCCTTTCCTTTCTCTCTAAAAAAATCAATAGAAAATACTTTAAAAAAAATAACGCTGGTGTACTCGCCACCTGGCTGTGTTTAATAGTCCAAGACCTTAGCATGCTCTAACTATTCCTTGAAGCTTTTCCCACCACCCCATCATCTATTGCTTCCTAGAATTTGGTTTTACCTTTTGTAAAGATACAAAAATTCGTTTTCAAATTAGAAGCAATAGCTAATTGAATTTATTTATGTATTTTAAAATTTCTCTCATCTTCAAACGGGGCCCTCAAGTTCTTTGACATTTCTCCCAGGGAGGATTGGGGTCTATACACCCCTTTAGTCTCAGTAGGCTTGTGACTGTTTTGGACAACAAGTTGTGGAGGAAGTGAGATTGGGTCATAAAAGGCTATGTGCCTTCCTCCTTAGAACACTCACACCTGGAGCCCCAAGCTCACCATGTGAGAAGCTGAACTGTTCAGAAGCTACCATGCTGTGAGGAAACCAAGCCACATGGAAGGGCCACTTGCAGGCACCTTGGTCTGCAGTCCTGGTCCGCAAGTCATCCCAGCCCAGGCACCAGACACCGAAGGGAAGATGCCTCCAGCTGTCGACTCACTCCTGGCTTTGGGCCTTCCCCTTTAAGGTCCCAGACATCTCAAAGCAGAGAGGAGCCATCCCTGCTGTGTCCTGCCCAGATTCCTGGCCCACAGAACCCATAAGCATAATCAAACGACCGCTTTAAGCCACTTAGCTTTGGGGTAATTAGTTCCACAGCAAAAGTAACTGGAACTTTGTTGTACTCCAGACCTTCGCCGTGGCTTTTCTTTACTTCTTGAGGAAATGCATCCTTTCATCATGGTTGTTTTATTTTTAAAGTGATGTACCATGGGTGCCAAAGTCTCTTAGTCTTTGTATAACTGAATATTTCTCTACTTTGCCTTCACTTTTAAATAACGGTTGACAGTTCTTTGTTCTCAGTACTTAAAAGGTATTATTCCATTGTCTTCTGGTACTTCTGAAGACTCATGATAGTCTAATTATTGCTCTTTTTTCTCACTGCTTTAAAAAACCATCAATGAGGATTAAACAAATTTGTTTGGTCTTTTTGTACATGCATCTGAGTCCAGGGTATTTATGTCTTAACTGTGGCCACTGGACAAGCATGGGTTTTGTGGTTGGCAGATCTGATTGTGAAGCAGAGCCCCACCATATTAATCTTGGGCAAAAAAGCCTGCAAGCTCTCTTCCCCCTCTGTAAAAAGGTGCCCATTATTACCTGCTGCGCAGAGCTAACATGAGCATCGAGGGGTAGTATGTGCTTCCCAAACTCTTGTGATCATGATTATCACTGTCCTGCCTTTGCTCTATCTTCTGCTTCAGGTTCCTCATCTGTCACATCGAGGGCAGGAATAAGGGACCTCGCAGGTGGTTGTGAGAATGAAGTCAGAAAGCACCCAATACTGGGGGTCATGCACACGAGGCTCTCAATAACTGTTACTTTATTATTAGTATTTCACTGGAGAAAGTTAGAAGAGCAGTGTGGCTTAGCAGAGAGAACACAAGATCCATCATAGCAGGAGATGCCAGGGGGAGCTCCACTCACTTGCTGTGTTCCCCTGGGCAAGTTCCCTCCTGTCTCTGGATCCCTGCTTTCTCTCCTGCATACAGGGGAAGCGAGTCCTGCCTCCTAGTGCTCGGCAGAGGCTGGAGTGACACCTCTAACATCAAGATTCTGTAAATTAGCAGGTTCTGGGAAAGAGAGCCAGGCCAGGACTTCCACGCGCAGCGCAGCCGTCTGGAAGGCTCAGTGGCGGCCCATCCCCAACAGAAACTCTCCCATGTGGCTTCCCAGCCCTGCCTGCGAGAGAGTGAACTTTGAAGCGAGGCAGAAAACAAGTGTGTAAAAACTCAAAAACGTGGGGGATGAGATGCGATGCTGCTCCCTTAGCCATGAAACCTGGGCTGATCTCAAGCCGTGCTGTGCCCAGTACTTCTGGAACTCGTGTGGCCTTCCCGACGTTCCCGTGAGTGACACCGGGGCAGCTGGTGAGAGCCCAGAGTGAATGGGCAGAGGCACCCGTGCGGCTGAGACCCGGGTGTCCTAAGAATTGAGGTCGAACAGGCAACTGAAAATATGGCTGGATGGTTTTTAAAATAAAAGCTCCAATTTCCTCAGTTCTGCAATGACTCACAGCTCATTCACTGCCTGCTAGTCGACCTGTCTAACTTGGCTAGAAACCTCTGCTTGCTGCAAAGAAAGTCTGGCTACTTTAGTTCACAGCATAGGCTTTTTCAACGAAAAGGAACTAGGGCGAAGAGAGTGAGGAGGAATTAAAGAGAATAAAGGAGTCAACTACCTTTGAAAGAGGCTGTTCTGGGAAGAAGTGATAGGGTCCCCTGTGGGATCACTGTTAGAGTCCACAGGATCCCTGTGACGGGCAGCCTGCTACCTGACACACAACCCCGCACATTCACAGCTGACAGGAGCGCGTGGGGTTATCAGATAGATGGAGCTGGCCCCTGGGCTGGGGGGTGGGGCCAGGGAGCGGAGGGCTCTTTTTCCTAATTAGCTGTTTTTATACAGGGGACACATGACCCAAGCACAACCCCCAACTGTGTCTTTGACACACACAGGCAGAAAGGGGGAGCTGGGCTTTTGTCGGCCACAAATTCTTTCAACTTGCATGTCACCCCAAGCGCAAAACTCCACAATGAGTCGGAGGAACGGGACCATTTCAGATAGTTTGCGAAATGACCTTGGAAGCAGGTATTTCAAACTGTTTGGGGTAGAAAGATACTGCAAAAGTGATATTGGGCTATTATCTCTTTCTTTCATTTTCTAAAAGATTTGTGACCATTTTTGCCATCTGCCTGAGTTGCCAATATATCCTAAAATTGTGTGTGCTTCAAAAAGAAATGAACACATTTTAAGGAACAATATTTCTTAGTCTTAAATTCAACTCATTCATAAAACCCTAATTGTTCTACTGTCCAAACTGCCTTTATCACACTGACTGTTAACTTAGTAAAAACAAATGAATTTCAAAGAATAGTGTAGAGGACACATTTGTAATACCTCAACCAATAAAGAAATTAAAAAAAAAAAAAAAAGAATAGTGTAAAGGGGATTACTTTCCCTGTCTAAAGAAGGGTACGTGGTAACATACATAATTTAAGCAGCAGCAAACTGAAGAATAAAGCAAGGAAAAGAGGCATGCTTTGTGGACGTGTATATGTATGTGATATTGTTGATTCTTTGATTTTGAAACAATGAAAAAAATCTCAAGTATTTTCCAACCAACCGCTTAACTGAAAGCAGTTCTGCACGGGTGATTTTCCCAGAGCCAGCGGTAACATGTGCTAACACTAACTGTGCTGAACTGGAAGCCATCAAACACCATGCATGATGGCCCTGCCCAGGTTGCAGCCACCAGCACCCCTGCACACACAGCCCAGCTCGGAGACCCTTCCGAGGCGGAGATGAAAGAAACCCACCCACAGACGCCTCTCCAATTGGGTAAACACAGCCTGTCATGGACGGAGCTGTTTAGGAAAATAACGCCGCCTTTGTTTCACCACAGCCACTCGGTTGTACAGCACAACTGGAAAATGGTGACAAGACCATAAAAAGCTGATGGAAACGTGTCAAATTAAACCCCGAGCAAACCCCAGAGCTGATTGGCTTAATTGGAGATAATGAGAAACGAAACTGCATCTCCACTTGCAAAGTAAAATAGAGAGCTGAAGCAATTACCCAGAAAATTTACCAACAGCCCTTTGCTGAAATGCCTAGAAAATTGAGGCCACAGTGTTCTGACATTTCCAATGTCTGGTAATGCCTGAAGGTCCCACCTCACTTTGCTAATGATGATCTGGACTCAATGTATCCTCCATTCTTTCCAAGGGAAAACAGAAAATGGGGTCCCACAAAAGAGCATAGCACCCACCCCCCAGTGCTCCTGAAGATGCGGTTCTAAACACCCCAGGGCAGATATCAATGCGCTCGCCCCCACCACCCTGGAAAACAGTAGATAAGGACTGGGGGTAGGGATGTCTCCTGAAGGGAGGAGAACCTGAAGGGTTGGTAAGACAAAAGGAAATGAATGGGAAGTCCTCTTCTAGGGATTAAACAGTCTACCCATCGCTGGGGTGCCAATCTAGCCCCTGCAACTGCTCCAACTCCCAGGTTTCCTCATGGGCCCAGGCTTGGGAAGCGCACACGATGGAACCCTGCAACGTCGCCTGTGGAAGCGAAATCTCTTCACATCTGGCAAACAGGGATCCCAGCCACTGCCATCCATTCCTCTCTAAACTCAGATGCTGTCTGTGCCAACCTCCCTCTTTCAGATTTGCGTTCTTCACCCTGGCTATTCACAATTCACCTTTCTCCCTGAAAGTTCTAAGAAAATGGTGTCCCCCAGAACAGGTACATTTCAGGGCAATGTCCTGTGGCCTCAGAGACAGCCAGGAACACCGTGGCTGATTCCAAGAGGTGACCTGGACAGAGATGGCGCAAAAACCGGTGTTTGGTGGCAGGGAGTGCTGGGGCCTTACCAAAGCTGGGGGCACTGTGCAAGGTCATGTCCCGGATCACCCTGGTGCCGAAGCAGGACCACATCAGGAGGAACTGCTGGGCCACTTTCCTCAGGGACCCTTGTCTCTTGGCGGCCACCTACGAGAGAGTGAATGACATTAACATGCTGGAGTTGACCCTTCATTTAGCACTGTCTTTAGAAACGGACGAGAAGGCTGATGTAAGGTCTCCAATTTCAAAGTATAGAGCAATGGTTTTCAACTTCGTTTTTATCAGCAAAAATACATGTGAGAAAATGAGATCTCTCATCAAGGCCCAATGTACTAACGGGTGCTGGCCTGGCTGAAGCAGGGGAGGGAGACTGAGGTCCCGTGGCTGCTGAGGAGCCTCCAGGTGGCTCGCTGTGGGACTCTGAACTACCCACGTGCCACCAAGATGAGTGATGGGCTGCAGGGCCCAGGGCTGCGCCTCCCAGTCCTGCCTACCAACCTTCACAACACAGCGGTCCACCATGGTGTCCAGCCACTCGATGTAGGACTCGATGGGCGACTGCTCCTCCAGCAGGTGGTCGAACTCCTGATACACTATCAAACAGAGGAGAGCCTACACATCACCGCACTCGGTTTAAACAGAGACACATCTTAAAAAGCACAAAGTACAAAAGTGAAGAAATGAAAACCCTTCTTAGCAGGGCATTCAAGGCTTTGGAAAATACGCCCCAACTCATCCTTCCCAGCTCATCCCCATGCTGGTGAGCGCTTTGCCCGGCCAGCCTGTCTTCCTGGCCATTCCCCCAAGTCCTGCTTTTCTCAGGCACTTCCCTCTACTTGCACTGTTTGGTTCCTAATGGCCCAGGGGACGACCCTCCTTGAAATCCTTTCTACCTTCTCTGTGCCCCTTACCAGCACTGACTACATCCCTCTATACATTCATAGCATTTTGCTTTCTGTATTTTGCCTTCAATATATCACTCATGATACTGTGTTGCGGTGAGTGTGTTGTGTGCATGCGTGCGTTTTTGTCCACTGTCTTTGCTAGCTGGTGCATGACCTGCAATGCAGCTGTTACCCGTGGGTGCTGGCTGGCCTGAGTGGGCAGCAGCGCTGTTGCTCTCTTGCTCTCTGCCCCGTGATAGGGCACATTTGATCATTCAAAAGTTTTTAAACCACATCTATACTGGGCAGTAGGCTGACCAGCTTCTGCTACCTAAGTAGTAGATGCTGGATAAATGTTTTTGCATTGAAGGAAGCAACTGCTGTGCCCTCAGTTCTGCATCAGCAAAAAGGTGGATGATCGAATCTCCCCCCCCCCCCCCCCGGCTTCAGCTGTAAGTCAGATCGTGGAAGTACTCTGCAAGCAGAGAAACACTGAGGAAACAGAAACATCTCGGTGGTAGTCTCCAAACATCTTTTCATTATTTGTGTGAGTGTGTGTGCGTGTGTGGGTGTTTTGTTTTTTTGTAAATCAAACCACAATTCAAGACCCACACATGTCTGTAGTTTTTACTTGTCTGAGCGGTTTTATTACCCCATTTCTCTGGAATGGCTGGCTGTCCCACTTTACTTAGTTGATAGCCACTAACAAGGTTAGCTTCCAGAATGAGCAGGGGCCTTAAAAGTTCAGTTAGTTGACCCGCCTCATATCACAAATGAGGAAGCTAGGTCTTGATGAGGTGACATGATCCACTCGAAGTCAGAGGGCAAGCTTGGGACACGGCAGGGACTGGAACCAGGTCTCTGAGCTTCTCGTTGTGTTTTTTTTTGCCCTTCGCCCCACTCTCTTGGGCATCTGAGCGACTGGTGGTGGCAGTGAGTGCTAACTGCTAATGGTTATCCAGTGCTTGCCATGCGCCAGGCACTCCTCTAAGTGCTATACGTGGACATCTTAGACCATCCCTAGGATGTGAATGTCAGAGCCTAGAAAGGTACGTGGTACGTAGCAATTGCTCAGGTGCTTTTTGTGCTCAAGTGTTTGTTGAATATGAATGAATGAGCAACCCAAGGAGTTAGGTACTATGATTATCCTCCTCTACAATTGAGGAGATGGAGGCACTATGGAATCCGCAACTTTCCAAAGGTTGCAGAGATAGTGAATGGCAGAGCCAAGTTTAAAACACGGCCTGGCTCAAGTGCTTGCCCTCTAACCACCTCCTCTACCAGCACTACATTGTGCACCAGACACAGGGCACACACTGTCGCATTTAATCCCTCTGCGTTTCCCCCATTTTACAGATTTGGAAGCCAAGTCGCCATGCACGAGAGCCAGGAGTTGAATCAGAGATTGTTGGGCACCCCAAGCCCATCCTCTTACCAGTGCAGCACTTACTCATTCCCACCAGCACACTCAAGGCCCAGCGTGCACTTTTTTATTTAAAGTAAGCAGAGCATTCCCAGGCATGCCTATCTCCCAAGATACTTTCCCTTTTTTTAAAAAATCAAAATGACGTGACCCTGGTGCCCATCTTACGCTGGATGATGAGTTTGCGGTGCTCCTCGTGGGAGTCCTCCATGGTGTACAGGGTTTGTTTGGTGATGCTGTTGAGGTCCACGTTCCTCCAGTCTTCCAGCATCTGGAATGTGATGTCCGCGCTATGGATCACTGTTCGAGAGGCCTGTAATCCAATCCAGCCAGCTCCTTAGCTCAGGGTTGTCAGGGGAGAACCCCTTCACTTTATTTCCTTTAAGCCTTTTAAATGAATCTGCCAAGGGTATTTTGCACACTACTTTGAAATTCAGGAAAATAGTTTTAGCAAATAAGTAGGTGAGTCCATAACTCAAGATCCGTACCTTTTTCTCTGAGGCTCTCTTACACCACCCTTCCTTTCTCCCTATAAAATGACTTCGTGGTGGCCTAGGCCAGACCCAACCATGCTGTTCCCAGCCCCTTGGTCTTGACCCTGTGGAACAATGGGACGGGGCCCGAGGACCTGCCAGCTCTCTGATGCCAGCCTGTGGGACGGGAGCTCTGCGCTGAATAACCTCTATGTTTCCCGCACCCAAGAAGTGCCAGTCCCGGAGTAGGACAGTCCTGCTGCCCAGGCCCACCACAGCTCTGACCCAGGAACCTTTCAGTGTGTGTTTGCATGTGAGTGCATTCTGGTGCAGTTTGCAGTCTAGCTTTCTGATTTTGCTTTTTCTGATTTCTGTAATGATTAAAACAAATATAATTAAGATGGAGTAAAAGGGAAATTAGACTTTAAGACTTGGTAGTTTATGGGTGTGTGTGTGTGTGTGTGTGTGTGTGTGTGTGTGTGTGTGTGTAAGTTGTAGCTGTCTCAGCAAACCCTCATTGGTAGAACTTAAATTTGCAAAGTTGAAACAACACTTGGATCACTAATACTTGGAACCACCAAGTCGGAACAATATTGATAAAAGCAAAAAAAAAAACAAAAAAAAACAAAACATAAAAACCAAAAACATTCCCAGAATCATTTCCTTTACTTGCATGTTTTCAAAGGAGTCTTTAGTAAAATGAAAAAAAAAAAAAAAGATTTCAAATACACATGGGCACTATATTTCTCCTAATGCTTGTGAATTTCCAGGCAAAGGTAAATACTGACAATAACCTTTACACCTGGACTGTCTGAACTCAAGTAAAACCTCACTTAGATCATCGTAGAACCCAAAGGTCACAGGGACCTGAGTATATTAGTATGTGAACTGGGTCAGTCTCTAAAGATAATGAAAACAACCAAATGTGAAGGTCTGGGATTCCGCATTCAAATATACTTAGTTCAAATCCTGGCCTCACTGCTGAGCAGCTGAGAGGCTTGGGGCAGGCTCATGGAACAGCCTCGGCTTCCTGGTCCATGTCACAGGACCTGCCTCTCATGGAGGAATGCTGTCAAGATTTATTAGGGTTATGTTCAAGGAATAAGAGCTCAATGAAAGAGGTGACTGCTATTCAGGTTTTCTTGATGGCAATGACATCTCAGGGCCTTTGCACTGGGACTTTCTTCTCTCACCCTGCCCCTCCCAGCAACCCTCTCGTTACGTACACTCCAACTTAGATGTCACTCCATGGAGAGGCTTTCTCTAATCACTTTATCTAAGTAGGACCTCAATGCCCTATCATTCTCTCTTCCCGTTATGTTTCCTTCATAGCACTTAACGACTCTGGATTATTTTTTCATTTACTTTTTTTTCTGCTGAGGGCAAATACCACTGAGCATACATAATGCCTGGCACACAATAGGCACTCCAAAAGATTTTGTGGAGTAAACAGCTGAGATATGAATGCCAATTTGCTTGCTTAGCGTATCCAAAAGTGTCTGCATATTTAAATCTCAGGTGTAAGTACTCGGGGGAGGAAGGGGTATGTTTTTGGTCAGGGGCTGTGTACTCTGACTTGCCCTGTGGGTGTAGGAAAACTCGCTGGGATACTGAGACGTTCCACGAAATGTTCTTAGCACCAACCCCAGTCCTCTGGCTAATCCAGGAACGTGTCTGATAGTGAGGTGGAAAGGTAGCATTTGCTGATTAAATTACATATGTCAGCATGGAAAGTACAGAGGAAGTATGTGTGTGAGTGAGTTACGAAAGAGGCGACTGTTATTCAGGTTCTCTTGATTGCAATGACATCTCAGGGCCTTTGCACAGGGTCAGTGTGCCGTCTGGAACTTTCTTCTCTTACCCTGCATGTGCGCGCACACACACACACACACACACACTCTTACACATAAACGTAGATGCCTTTACCTACCTGTGCAGTACAAAGGGCCAAAGGCTTTCCTAAACTTTCGGAACCCAGCAGTATGCACCATGACCATGTCTAGTTCCCTGATGTGACCCGAGGCACGCTCCCTGGGAAACATGGCAGTGCATCTTTCATTTGCCAATTATTATTTTCTTCATTGAATCCCGTTCATCTGTCAGGCTCTGCCACGTCCCAGAACAAAGCCCAGTGTGGCCTCTGTACCTGCCTACAGGAACGTGGAAGGGTTTCCCTCTGACCTCCAAATCCCTCCCTGTGCTGTTTATGCCAGGGGCAGAGCAGGAACAGGGAGGTGTGTGGGTGCAGTTTTACATGTTCTCGTCCCGGCCTGGAGCCTGCCTCAGGCACTCTAACTCGAAAGCCCTCCCTCCCACCTTGACCTTCAACAGCTGGCACCAACCCAGAACCAACACTATAAGGGGGGCGGGGGGAGGCGGGGTTTGCAAACCTAAACACAGAAAGCAGGTGGGCAGGTGACACATGCATGAGGGCCAGTGTCCGAGAAGATGGGGGAGACGAGGACAGTGCTGCTGGAGAGGCGCTCAGCATGCCAGCTGATCCTGCCCTGGGGAGGTGTAGCGCTGAGGGTGCCAGCTCTCAGCATTTTTCTACAGAAAATTTGGGTGTTCAGCTGTCATCTACAAGTTTCAATTATTGGTGGCTGAGTAAAAAAATGTCTTTGAACACATGCAAATCAAATAAAAATAACCCCACACATCTGAGGGCTGATTTGACCTGCAACCACCAGTTTGCTCCCTCTGCTTTAGATCATTAATATGTTAATGAATGATAACAGGCAGCTCACAGCCCCTTCCTTAAGGTGCAGGATTAACAGAAATGTAAAGCTTTATGCCCTCAGTTATAAGTAAGGAGTTTAGTAGAATCTTCCACTTTCTACTGTGCTACACTTTTGCTATTTTTGAACTTTGTAAATGGTAAGCATATGTCACTTTTGTGTTCCAAAGGACAGAAATTTAGAAGAATAAAATTGGCTACATATTTAACATGCCTCGTGGCTTTGAACTCTTTTGGACACACAAAAACAGCAAATAAGTCATCCTCCATATCTGTTTGAATCACTCATTTCAGTGGCCACAACCAGGCATACCCTGCCCAAGCTATACTGCAGGGTCAGGGGACATTCCTGACTGTCACATCCAAGTGGGACCTGGGGGCTTGGGAGGGGGTGCTACTGGCTGGAATCAAGTGGGTAGAAGGCAGGGATGCTACTAAATACCTACAATGCATAAAACTACTTCTCACGACAAAGAATTATCCAGCTGAAGATGTCAACAGTGTCAGAGAAACCAGTTTACAGAAGGGAAACAAACTTGAGAATCTAGAACAGGTTAAGGGGCAACTAATGTCAGAAATTATTTTGTTAGTTGAAGCTATTTAGTGATTGGCTAATGTTTTTATTCATTATCTGTAGAAACTAGAGGTAACAGCTGCACCCCGTCATCCCATGGGCAGCTGGTCTGTGGTATTGCCCTCGTTTGTAATGACTTTAGCAGTAGTTAGAACACGGCGCAGGACACATACCTGGCAGAGATGGTTTAGTGATGTCTGCCGTCTCAGAATTTGGGAAAACCTTCGGGACACTGAAAGAAGAAAAGAGGTAATCTGAAATATCTGCAGGCTTTATGGTCCTGCTTCAGATTTCCCAGGGGCAGATTTCGAAAAGTAACTTTCTCATTTACCTAAATTTGTCTCACTGTCCAACTCCTTTAGAAGTCCACTGGCAAAACCCAGCGTTTGAGTCTTTGTTTTCCCATTTGGACAACTATTTCCTAAAATGGCGATATTTGGGGCGTATGTTTCAAAGTCACACTAGCAGGTGTGAGAAATCGTGGTGTCAATCAACCGTGAGTAAAAGCAATTATTTACTTGTCTTTCATTTAGCTAATTGCAGGCTCAATCCCTACTCCCCATAAATAATTGCAAGAATCAAGTGGGAGCTTTGAAGAAGGTCCTTTACAATGCAGTCTGTCTAATAGGAAGCCCTGAGTGAGCCTCAGGGGTGTGAGCTGCCAGGGGTGGCTCCGACGATGGAACCTCGAGCTCTCCTTGAACATGGTTTTGCCTTCATCATCTGTCCCTTTTAGCGAATGAGCTGCATGACCCACTGGGTGTTCTGATGGTTCTGTTTCCTATGGTGACACAGTGGGCTGATGATGTGAAGTGATGTGGTCCTATTCCGTGAATTCTGAAGCAGACAAGCCACATGCCTGCCCAGGGTCTTCATTCTTACCATCATCTGGAGTGGTGTGTGTTTCCACTCTAAGGCTCCCTGGGAAGAGCGGGTATCCCCAGGCACCCACAGGTGGAAGGTCCCAAAAGCTCCTCGCTGCCAACTTTCAACAGGTTTGTTTTGTCAGCATAATTAAAACAGGGCACGGGCATTCTTCTCATTAATTTCTGAACTGGTCAAGAAACAATCAGAAGTGGCCCTGGGATTATTGTAATTTGGACTTGGAGCCAGCTGGGTTTGAAAAATAAGGCGTGGGGTGGAGGAATGGGGGCGGGGAGGGGAGAGGGGGAGAGGAGGGAGGAAGGGGACAGAAGAACTTCTAATTTTCCAGGCTGATCAATCGTTAATCCTTCTCCTTAATTACTTTTCCTTTAACTTTGTGATGTGGAATTTAGTGCTGGGGGAAAGAAAAGAACTGAGAGCCGTGAAATAAAGTGGGCTTTATCAGTAGGTGATGGGCACCGCAGGCGGCCTCAGAGCCGCTGAAAGGGCCCCTCCGCCTGCAGAGAGAGGTAATTTGATCCCCTTCATTTTACTGGGGGCACTGATTTAGGGCAAGAAAGGCAGGCTGTATTCAAATAGGGTTCTAAGAAACAGATATCTTAACACTTTGATTTGCTTGAAATCATTTCGTCTTTGTTTAATAGTGAGTCTTCCTACTAGTGCAGACACACCAGAACAGAAATTGGACCAGTTTCCTCAGGCAAAAACAATGCTGTGGAGTGAGGGTGCCGCTCAGCAGAGAGAAGATTCGCAGTCCCAACCCCTATGAGAAGTATTAATTTGGCTTGCTCATTAGGCAGGGCGTTAAATATGTGAGACCCACGCTGTTTTCTGTCTCCTGTGATCAGTTTCATTTGTGGGCAGGAGCTCAGGCGAATCTCCGGGTCTGGGGGCTGGACAGATGGGAGTTGGACTCCGGGCCCATAGTGACTGGCTGTGTGGCTTTGGGGACCTTTCACTGCGTCTTGAAGCCCCATCTGTGAACAGCAACACTGTGTCCTACACCATAGAGGTGGCATAAGGATGCGTGAGAAAAGGCGCGCGGAGGTGATGAGCAGAGACAGATCTAGAAGCAATCCTGCCTCTGCTACTTACTACCTCCCTAAGCCTGTGGCCTTTTCTATGAAAGCAGGCGTACCACCTGTAACAAACATTTCGTGAGGATTAAACAAGTTAATGTATGGAAAGTGCTAAGCATAATACTTGGTGCTTTGTAATAACACACAGTAAATGGAAGCTATTGTTGTTGTTATTTTATGTAAGATGTTTGGCACAAAATTGTTTTTCCCCCTCCCCTCCACTCCCAAACTCAGCACTTACATTCAAACTTGATGTTTCGCAGGTTTTCTGGGAGGTCGTGAAGAGCCACTTTTAGCCACTCATCCAGCTGCTTGGCAAACTTCCGGATCACCTGAGTTAAGCTAGAAAGAAGGATACATTTTAAGTGCCTCGTGAGTGGCCCAGTCCTTCCACCAAACTGCAACCAATAGGCACCACTCATAGCAGCAACTTCAGAGGGGCGGCTGCAGCCCAGAGCTGGTGGTTCAGAGAAGGGCAGTGCAGAACGTGCTCTGTGCCAGTGTTGGTGGGCAGGGAGACCCAGTCGGCGCAGTGCAAGGCTGGAAAGCCATCAGAACTTTCTATGAGCAAAACACCATCCTCTGTGTTTCTGTAGAGCCTGGTATAAGGGGTGAAGACAGTGGCCAGTGGGCCTCTGAGAGCCAATTTGCAAGTGGCCCTTCCTCCTCATGCTGCCCAGCTTGTCCCAGCCCCCCAGTCCGACAGGCCCTGGCAGCATATGGCCATCCTACCCACCCAGCTTGGGCCCAGGCTTATCGAACTGCTTGCTGCATGGAAAGAACCGGGAAGAAACAACATATTTTTAACTTGCAAACAACCCTGACATGGACCTTGAACTCATATCAGATTTGGAAGGTCAAGAATTGTTTTGGAGCAGGAGGTGGGAGGGGGCTGGAGGGGTGAAAGGTCGGGGAAGAGCAGTAGTTACCATGTGAGATGAAAATTTGGAGTTGAAAAGACATTGAGCACCATTTTCAGGATCCCACCTGCTCATAGCCCTTACTCCAGAGTCCTCCATGTAGTCCTCCTTAGTCATGCGGGCCAAGGGACCTCTCCCCAAACTGACATCCAACCATCCTTGCCTTCCACCAACACTACCCTGTTCAGTCTCCCACCATGATCGCCAACCTCCTCCCCACTGGGCAGTTTTACCATGTTTTTCTGCTCATACATTCTTTCCTTTCCCATGACAAAGTCCTACCTTCTCTCAAAACCCTCACATCTCCAATCCACCTACTTCCCACTCTCTATCAGCAGGTCTCGCCACCTCCAATTTCTTGATAGAATCTAAGAGCCAATCTCTTATCTCATCCCCAACCTGCCTTCTCAGGAATCTTACATTACTCTCTGCTGCTTATACCCTACACTGCACCTTTTCCTCTCTCCTGGGTCATTCCTCTCTACATTTTAGTGCTCCAACATTGACTCATCTTCAAAACAAAAAAAACTCCTCTCATTTCTTCACTCCCCAAGCTACGACCCTCTTTCTTCTTCACAGACATATTTCTTCAAAGTTATCTAGACTCTGTCTCCCTTTTGACACCTCCTATTCACTCCTGTCACTCACCCAGAGAGCAGCCTCCATCCCTGACACAAACCCAATGGGCCCATTTTGGTTCTCATTTTGCTTGACATCTTAGCAGCATTTGGCTCTGTTAGCCCTTCCTCCTGTTGGAAACATTTGCTTCCCTGGGCATTTGTGACCCTCTTTCTTCTGGCTCCTACCCCTCAATGACAAAGCTCAGTCCCCTCTACCTTCTTCCATTACATCTTCCAGTTCTCTCAAGACTAGACCTGGGCCCTCTCTCATCCTTCTGGATTACTGCCCTGGGTAGTTTCTCCGTGCCCACAGCGTCAGTCACCATCTACACTCACTGCGATATTTCCTGAGCAGAGGTCTGCAGGACTCTGGACCCCTCCATTTAGAAGTCCCAAAGGCACATCAAACTCAATGTGTGCAAACTGAACTCATCATTTCCCCATCAGAGCTGGTTCTTTTCTTGTATTCCCTACTTCATGGAGATCCTAATTTCCATAAACTTTGGTTTTTAACATTATTATCAAAAATTTCAAATACACCCCAGGATAAAGAGAGTAGCATAATAAACCTCCAAATATCTTTGACCTAGCTTCAATAATTAGCAGTTTGCCATTTTAATTTATCACCATGCTATTAGTATACCTAACAGAATGAACAGTAATTCTTTAATATTATCTAAAGTCCAGTCTGTACACAAATTGTTCTTAAAGAAATCTTCTAATTTGTTAGTATCTGGATCCAAATACTTAGGTTCAGCTACGATTTTTTTTTTTCTTTTAGGTATAAAAAGCTTCCTAGGTGGCTGCCCATTGCACCACATGATGAAGCTTCTAATACCTGGTTGCTCCTCCTTTAGTGCAACTAGTGTGAGACTCAAATAGTCTCTCTTCCCACTGCCAGGCATTACAGATTTTATCTTCACGTTACCTCTCAGCCCCTCCGGTTTTCTTCCACTTCAAGATGTCCTCAGCCTTCACCGAGGTCCCTATTACAGCTTCCACAGAGGCCCCCTGCCCTGCTTACCCACCCACTCCCACCCCATCTTTCAGTGTCACAGGTATTTTGCTAAAGCATTTGCAATCCTGTTCTATTTCACCTGTGGTTGAAAGCCAACATCCTCACGCGGACCCCCAAAGCTCACACTCCAGCCTTTCTTCCCTCTCCAGCCTCACTGTGCGGTTCCTCCCTTCATCCACGTTTCAGCCCATGGGCCTCTGCCCAGTCTTTGCCCCCTCAGGGCCTGTGCCCTTGGCAACCTTTCATTCCTCCCTTCTTTACCTACTCAACTCCCTCTCCTCCATCTGATCTCAGACCCGGTGTTCCTTCCATGGAAACCTTCCCTGAACCCCTTCACTGGGTCAGAGCCCCCGAGGATGCCTCTGGACACTGTGCAGCTGTGACAGTTGGTCTTCATACACTAACTTGTGCGATTCCCTGGTTAATCTTTCCCACTAGACTGTGTGCACCACAGTAACCTCAGCACCTGACAGAGGGCCAGGCACCTCCTAGGCACCTAAGAAATGTTTGTTAAGTGAAACTAATGGATTAATGTCTCCCAACCCCCAGTGCAGCGAGCCCAGCTATATTCCCCACAGGCTCCACTTCATCTCTGATTTCAGCCCCTCCCACCAGCTCCTCTGATTCCCACGGGCACTAGCCCCCCTTTCTGTGTCTCCAAGCCCCTGCCAGCCTCACTAGGCCCTTTGCACTTGCTGCTCCCTCTCCCTCTGCCTGGAAAGCCGCTGCCCCAGATAGCAGCCTGGTTCCCTCCTTACCAGCTTCCCAGCTCTCCTCACTATCTCAACACTCTCAATCCTGCCATATGTTTTAAAGATTCTTTTGGCTTCTGTGATGCAAATCAACTGTAGGAGGGTGAGGACAGAACAGGGAGATCTGTGCAGAGTTACTGCAAGAGTCCGGGCAAGAGGAAGGACGAGGGTGGTACCAGTGGAAATAATGCGGTATGGTCAGATTAAAATATTTTGAAGGCAGAGCCAGCAGGATTTCCGGTGAGTGGGTGTGGGTGTGTGAGGGAATAAGGAAGTCAAGTATGCCTTCCTGAAAGGAAAGAGATTACGCACCCCTGTGCCTGTGCCTAGCAGAGAGCCTGGCACAGAGGAAGTCCTGGATGAATGCCGAAGACTGAGCAGACCCAAAGCCCTGCACCTGTACCAAAGCAAAACTTCTAAACCAGTATCAGTACATTGGATCCGACTTCTGAGATTCATCTCAGAACATCTGCTGCTCTTAATAGAGGTCAGAATCCGGAGAAGTGTCCAGAGTGACCCGCCTGCAGCTACTGGAGCCGTGGGGACACATGTTCAGGAGGATTACTCGAGGCCGGAGTGGGGAGCCGGCCTTTGTCTGGGAGCAGCAAGTAAGCAGCAGGATTGCTGATGGGGCCTTTCACTTGGTGCAATTGATTGGCTTAAGCTGAAGAAAGGCAAGGGGGGTTCTGCCTGGAAAAGATTCTATTTTGGGACTCAGATGTGGGGCTGCGGGACTTTGAGTAACCTAAACCTTCAGGCTGCCCTGCTCAGGAGTCCAAGGAGCTGGCCTCCCCTCATCACCTGGCCTGAGAGATGTCTCCCCGCCCATTCCTCCTTCCTGTGGCATCAGGGGATGGAGACTACACCCCTTCTTGACATACCTCCTCCCACAGTACACTCGCTGCAGCCTGACTTTTTCCTCTGCTGACTTATCCTGCCTCCCTCCTGGGCCTCTCCCTCTCCTTTCTCCCTCCCCAGGCTGGCCTTCCCAGGGCCCGCCCTGCACATGCAGGGCTTTGGGTTCACTCAGCCTTCAACATTTATTCCGCACTTCCTCTGTATCAGGCACTCTGCTAGGCACCGGCACAGGGGTGGATAATCCCTTTCCTTTCCCTGCCTTTCCTGCAGATGCCTCCACATCTGCCTGAATGACCTCCAGCAGTGATGCTGGTACAACAGCAAAGCGGTGATAATAGCAGCCACTTTTTAATGAGTGCAAGGTGACAAGCACTAAACACTTCACACACATTTTCTTACTTACCCCTCACCAACAAGTAGGTGCTACTGTTTCTCACAGCGGGGAGGTGAGAAACTGAGGCTCAGAGAAGTTATTTCGTTTGCCAAGGAGATGCGGCAGTAAGTGCAAGAGGCAAGAAGGAAGCCCAGAGTGGCCTGGCTGCAGGCTGGGTGATGGA
The DNA here is from genome assembly GCA_004026665.1 of Murina feae. Lineage (NCBI taxonomy): Eukaryota > Metazoa > Chordata > Mammalia > Chiroptera > Vespertilionidae > Murina > Murina feae. The sequence continues at coordinate 73,638 of PVJC01000558.1, forward strand.
AACACCCACGCGGCACGCACACCTGCAATGCTGGACTCCCCGCGTCCAGACCAGGGCCTCCTGCTGCTTTTCAGCCATGGGCCTGGCTATTGCTTAGAATTTCAGTCTTCTCTTTGCTCCACTTCTTGCCCATCCATCCCCGGCCCCCTGCACACAAACATGCTTCCTTACATCTGCTAGACCAATGGTTATTAACCACCACTGTGTGCCAGCTCCCCTTGAGAGGTCACAGAGGCCAACAGCCCAAGTTTGAGAATGATCTATCTTCCTTGCAAAAATAAGAGTGCATGATTCACGGTTATCTCTATTATGTTGTCACTTATTCACCTGAAAGCATATTTCAATATGCTTTGCAGAGCAGGGAAGGAAGGGGCGGGTGGTCTGGCAGCTGTGCCCCAGCCTGGGCCAGGAGGGTGTGAGAACTGCTACACCTGATTCTCATTCCACTCCTGGACTGGCACAGGGCCGGGCACACAGAAGGCATGAAAAGGAGTGAGGGACAAATGAATATAAACAACTGATAAGTCAGTTGGTCTTTTCAATAACTTCGTCTTCCTGATTTAATGGAAAAGGCACTGGATTTATAAGCCAAAGGTCATTTTGGCAATTAGCTATGTAATTTTAAAGAATTGTCTCCTCTGGCGGACTGTAAGCTCAGTGAGGACAGGATGCACATTTATCTTCTTTAATGCTGCATTCCAGGACCTAGCACAGTGTAGTAATCAATACACATTGGTTTAATGAATGAATGAATATTGAGTTCTGGCTGTTTCATTTATTTGCAGATGAAGATGGACAAATGATTTCAGCTCTTAAGCTTCAACTTCCACTTCTATAAAAACAAGACAATTACAGAGGAGGCAGCAGGGGTTAGTCTTTTGTTTGGACCTCATGCACTGCTTTATAATAAACTATAAACGCCTTGTGTGTGCAGCACCTAGTAAGCAGTATTAGCAGCTCGTGAAGCTCTCTTATAAAGATGTGTGTACATACTGATCCTGCAAGAGGTTCCTTCTTAGCAAAATGGAGATAGATTTAGTCATTATCTAGTTCACCTGATCAATGTACAAGAATTTAATAACTCAAAACTATAGGTGCCTGTGTGTGTGCGTGTGCGTGCATGCGCACAGGACTCAAATACTCATTTATTCATTAAACACACAAATATATACATAATTTGGTACATGCATATGCTTAGACATATGATTATAGAAATAATTCAATCTTAAGGTAGAACACTTAAAACTGCATAAAAGCATGACACTAAAATTGGACCACAATCCCATCTGGAGGCAACCTTTATTGGCCTGTTTAGGTGTGTTGCTGTTCTACCTAGAATGTGGAAAATGGAAAAGAGCATCACTCCCACCATAATAAGAAAAAGCCAGATAATCTATACAATTTTATTTTTCTGTTAACCCATCAGAGAGCTGAGGTCACAATCACCTAGCCTGGAATTTGTGGAAAGATAGGACTTGGGGGCTGGATCATCTGTGTTAGCGGGACGAAAGCGGGACATCCCACAGCCAAGGAAGAATTCAGCTTAAAATGCTAAAGGCCAAGTGTGAAGCAGCATGAGTACATGGAGCTCTGGGAGCCACGGAGGCAAAGGACATTCGCATCTATTCACAAGGTCTTCTCTGTGGGCCCAGCCAGATGCTCATGAAAAGGACTGGGGCAGGAGAGGAGGAGAAAGCACACCCCTGAGGAGCAGCTGGAGGAGGGAAGCAGCCACTGCTATAGAGAAGTATGCAGCCCTACTCAGACCACCCTCCCTATGAACAAAAGCCTCCAGTGGCCAGGGGAAGGGCAGGAAATAATGTTGGCCTGGGCGAAGGGCAAGACTCACTGCAGGTGGCCGGGGAGGGGAGGATGAAAAGGAAAGGCAGAAACCACCATGGGCTCCAACTACTAGAGATTTATCTCCGGAGTGGGATATGATCACTGAAAATGCCCAACTCTGATTGCCAAAACCACAGGCTCACTTAAGACAGAGTCAGGATAATAGGGAACCTTGCCCTCACCCCATCCCCAAACAGGCTAACAAGTGTAGTAGTGGTACACGGGAGACTAATGCTGAGCATGTACTAGTAACATTGAAAAAACCCCCTCAACAAACAAACTTCCAAGCTAAGCATCGGCACTCCAAAACAATTTAAATCTGCTGGGATCTGAAAGGTAACCATAGCAACAGTAAAACCCAACCCCAGTGAACTCCTGAATAACCTGGCTCATTTCCTCACATTAAGAGCCTAGGAGAAGAAAAGGCATGCTCATTTCCAGGCATAAATACTACTTACCTCAGTTTGCACTGCTCCACATACTGTTTGGCAGTCAATATAAAATTGTAAGACACACAAAAAATTAAGAAGAACCCACTGCCAAGAGATAAAGCAATCTATGGAACCAGACTATCAAACAGGGAATTTAAATAACTACGACTGTGCCTAAAGAAATATAAAAAAGAACATATAAAGCCCAAAGTTAGTAGAAGGAAGGAACTAAATAAAACAAAAGCTCAGAACCAGATGGCTTCACAGGCAAATCTTACTAAACATTTAAAGGAAAATTAATACCTATTCTTTTCTAATTATTCCAAAAAATTGAAAACAAAGGAATGCTTCCAAATTCATTCTATGAGGCCAGCGTTACTCTGACACCTAAAATAGACAAAGACACTACAAAAAAGGAAAATTATAGGCCTATATTCCTGATGAGCATGATGCAAAAATTCTTAACAAAATATTAGCCCACTGAATTCAACAGTACATTAAAAGAATCATATACCATGGCCAAGTGCCTGGATGCAAGGATGGGGTTCAATACCCCCACATCAATCAACATGATATACCACATCAATAAAACGAGGGACAAAAATCACAGGATGATTTCAATAGATGGAAAGCATTTGAAAAAACTCAATATGCATGATAAAAACTCTCAACAAAGTGGATATAGACGGAGCATACCTCATCATAATGAAGGACATTTATGACAACCCCTCAGCTCACATCACACTCAATGGTGAAAGCTGAAAGCTTTTCCTCTAAGATCAGAAAGAAGGCAAGGGTGCCCACTGTTGCCACTTTTATTCAACTTCTAAGTGGGAAGATGTCTCAGAACTGAACAACAACAAACTTGGTCCAAATACATAAATGTGGAAGTGGTACTTTGAAGACACAGTGCTCCTTCTTTTCAAGTGTAACAAGAGAACCGTATGTTAGACAACAGGGGAAACCTAAATTAAGTCTCAAAGAAATAGTTTAGAAAGTCTCTAATCAAAAGCAATAAAAGGGAAAATAACTTAACCAGAAAACACTAGCTCCTAACAGCTGGAAAATTTTAAATGCTCTTTTTAAATTCTTAGGACACAGAAGAACTCCAAACCAATATATTTAGAAAAAGAACAATTATTAAAATACTAGAGGCCTGGTGCACAAACATTTGTGCACTCAGGGAGATCCCTCAGCCTGGCCTGTGCCCTGTCGCAGTTTGGGACGCCTTGGGGGATTCCACCTGCTGACTTAGGCCTGCTCCCCAGGGGATCGGGCCTAAGCTGGCAGTCAGACATCCCTCTGGCAACCTGGGAGCCCTCAGGGGATGTCCACCTGCCAGCGGGGAGCAGGCCTAAGCTGCAGTTGGACATCCTTAGCACTGCTAAGGAGGGGAGAGAGGCTCCCACCACCACCAATATACTGGCAGTCGTCAGCATGGCTTGTGGCTGAGCAGAGCTCCCTTGGTGGGAGCACACTGACCACCAGGGGGCAGGCTCCTGCATTGAGTGTTTGCCCCTTGGTGGTCAGTATATGTCATAGTGATCAGTCATTCCCAGCCATTCTGCTGTTAGGGTCAATTTGCATATTACCCTTTTATTATATAGGACTGGGGGCCCGGTGCACGAAATCCATGCCCTGGGGGAGGGGTGGTTCCTCAGCCCGGCCTGCTCCCTCTCACATATTGGGAGCCCTCAGGGGGTGTCCTACTGACAGCTTAGGCCCGTGGGGAGCGGGCCTAAGCCGCAGTCTGACCTTCCATTGTGGGAGGTGACCAGGCTAATCAGGGGAAGCCACCAGCCACATCACCCCGCTGCTGCAGCCACTGCTAGTCACTGCAGCCACCAAGGTGTTTTCATCAACACGGACTCCAGTCCCTTCACCATGAAAAAATGACAACTTTCTTTAGGCATTTTCAAGATGTGTCTTTCACAGGATATGGCATTTCTTTCTTTTCTTTTTATCCTCACCTGAGGATATGTTTCCATTGATTTTTAGAGAATGTAGAAGAGAAGGGAAAAACAGAGAGAAACATCAAAGTGAGAGGAACACTTTGATTGGTTGCCTCCTGCATATGCCCTGACCTGGGCCCTGGCCAGGGAGAAGCCTGCAACCTAGTTACAGAATTGAACCCAGACCCTGCAGCCAGCAGGCTGAGGCATTATGCACTGAGCTAAACCAGCTAGGGCAGGATATGACATTTCTTAGCCCTCCAGCGGTGGGCCTTCATTTTTTTTCTCCAGGAGTGTGGTGGAAAAACCATAGATTGCCTTTAGGGATTCTTATTACCCAAGTTACTAAGAATATTACCAGTGGCGTACAGGGAGCTTAGCCAATGAGCGGTAAGAAAAGGTGTTTCCTCTGTAGTTCACTCTGATCACCGGCTCCACCCCTGCCCCTCCAATTCCAGCTCCACCCCTGCCCAGGCCTGTAACCTCTGGCTGAGGATGCAGGCCTGGGAGGAAGACCTTCAAGCCCCTCGGATCACTGGCTTCACAGAACCCAGGCCTCTGCAATCACTGGCTCTGATCCTGCCCCGTCATCACTAACTCTGCCCTTGCCCCACTGGCAGCCTCTGGCCAAAGCTATAGGCCTGGGCAGGGGACCCCCAGACCCTTGCTTTGCTGGCTCCACTGGTGCCGACCCCTGTGATCGCAGGCTCCGCCCCTGCCCCTCAGATCACTGGCTCTGCAGAACCCAGGCCCCTGCAATCTCTGGCCTTGCCCCTGTCCAGGCCTAAGGCCTCTGGCCCAGGCCTTATGCCCGTGTAGGGCACCCTCATACCCTTCCGATCACCAGCTCTGCCCCTGCCCCCTCTGATCACTGGCTCTGCCCTTGCCTATGCCTGAGGCCTCTGGCAAAGGCCCCTGGCCTGGGCAGGGGAACTCCAGCCTCCTCTGATCACCTGTTCCACCCTTGGGGCCCCCCGCCTCCCCTGCCACCTACCTGGCTAACTGGCCTGACCGCTTCAGTGGCGGGGCTGAGCCAAACTGGGCGCCGCCATCTTTGTGATGGAGTGACACCTAATTTGCATATTACTTTTTCATTAGATAGGATAGAGGCCTGGTGCATGGTTGGCTGGTTCTCCCTGAAGGGTGTCCTGGGTCAGGGTGGGGTTCCCGCTGGGGTGCCTGGCCAGCTTGGGTGAGGGGCTGATGGCTAGTTGCAGGCTGGCCATGGCCCCCAGTGACCCAAGCTCCCAGCAAGGCTGGCTGGAAGCAGCTATCTGGTATTTATTTATCTTCTATAATTGAAACTGTTGTCTTGAGCGGAGGCCACAGCCCGCCAGGCAGGTGGGAAGATTGACTTCCTGCATCGCGGGGGCAACCAAGCCTCCTGCTTGCTTCAGCTCCAGCTGCCTGCCGCCATCTTGGTTAGGTTAATTTGCATATAGTTGCTCTGATTGGCTGGTGGGCGTGGCTTGGGATGTAGTGGAGTGACACCAATTTGTATGTTTCTCTTTTATTAGTGTAGATTACATATCAAAACCTATGTCATACAGTTAAAACAGTACTCAAAGAAAAACTTAAGCCTGAAATACTTAAGCTATAAAACAAGGGTAAAAAGTGTAAATAAATCAGGCATCTATTTTTTGGTTAATTTTGGAGGTGTGTGTGACTGACATAACTGAAGCTCCTAGAATTGGAACAGGCACATAGGAAGCACTCAGTAAGTATTTATTGAGTAAATGAATAACAGTAAACTGAAGAAAGGAAAAGGAGCAAGTTAGTAAAATAAAAGCAGATATTAATATATTAGAAAAATAATAGCATCAATAAGCATATCCAAAAAGTCTTGTCTTGAAAAAATAAAGTTAGGTAAGCTAACTATAAAGAAATGGCAGAAAGCACAACTGCACAAACAAAAATATAGTAAAGCAGAAATAACCAGACACAGAGGAAATTCAGTGAGTGCACAAACCCACTCTGCTCAACCCTAAGCAAATTGATATAAAGATCTGGAAGAAATGGATAATTTTCTAGGACAATATAATTTACCAAAACTTGCTTCAGAGAAAACAGAAAATCTAAACTGAGCACTTATTATATGAAAAAAAAAAAGGAAGATTTTTGCAGATTTTACCCCCATAAAACACCAGACCCGAATGGCTTCAAAAGGGAATTCTATGCAATCTTCAAGAGCAAGTAATTTGAATACAATTTAACCTGGTTTCGACTTTAGGGAAAAAAGGGCAGGAAGCTTCCAGATTCCTTTTATGAAACAAAAACAAAAATGAAAACAAAAAACCATGATACCAACAACTGACGAAGATCAAACACAAAAAGAAAATGCAGACCAATCTTAGGACTTTTGATGCAGAAAACCTAAATTAAAAATTAACAAATAAAATCCTGCAACACATTGAAGAAAATAATGATGCTCTGGGCAGGGGACCTGGTGTCTGGAGAAAAAAAGGGGTGGAAGGTGGGGGGACTCTTCTACACCATATTATATACTTTGAATTTTTAAACATTTTTAAATGTTAATTTAAAAAAAAAAAACCAACGTCAAAAGTGCTTACCATCACCATTGGGTTTTTCCTTTTATTGCCTTGTGTCAAGGGAGACTTTCTAAACAAGGGAGGCCCCAGACAGTGCATGATTAGAACCAATAAAGAAGCAGGAGCAGCAAAGGCCGGGGCCCAGCCCCGAGGGGAGATGAGAAGTGTGCCCACCTGTCGGGTAATGCCTGCAGCACGGTGGGCATCAGCACTCCCGAGATTGCTTTGTAGAGGATGGAGTCACACACGCCGACGATGTTCACCACCGTGGAGGAGCCCAGCACGGGCAGCATGTGGGGCGGCATCCCTTGCCAAAAGTGCAGAAGGAAACTTTGAACCTGCATCGACCCACAGAGAGAAGAGTCATGAGGTCACACAGGGCCCTCCCAACAGAGGCCTGGGACTTGGCCAAGGCCACCCCAACCTGGTGCAGCTAGAGGACCCTCCTTGCCCATGTGTGTGGCCTGGCAGCCTGGGTCTACTGAGCCCTGGGAGGGGATTAGCACCTTCAGCCCTCATTCACTTTGTGCTTACTGTGGTGTGGTGTAAGGAAGGGAAGGGGTACTGTTTTTACTACCATTTACTCTCCTAAGGGCTTCTTTGTACCCAGGGCCATGAGTTGCGAGTAAGAGGAGTAAGTCTGGAAGGGAAGAGAGGAGGTGCTACAAACAAAAATCTTCTGATTCAAACCTGTGTGCCCCAAACTAGGTAAAGGGCAAGGCTTTCTTCATATACAAATGCCTCCCTTTTCCCAAAGAGCCCTGCTGGGTGGTGCCATTATAGAATGCTAGACCCTGATATCTGGGCAGGAAGCTGCAGGCACAGATCAGGAATATAGTAAGCACTCGTATGTGGGGGTATTAATATGACAGCAGGCACACAAACTGAGTTGCTGATGAACAAATGGTTGAGTGAACTTCCAAGACAGAGAACCCCTGATGGGCCTGACACCTGTCTTTTAGTGTGACTTGGAGGTCAGGGAGAGAGCAGAGTAGCGGGGAGAGGGGTGTGAAGGTAAGGGAAGTGAAGGGACATGGTAGGGACAAGGTAAGGGAAGTGAAGGGACATGGTAGAAGATGGCTAACCTGTACATATAATAACATGTAAAAACGTCTAGACTTTAGCCAACATTGGGGAATGCTCATCTTGAAGTGGGAGACTAACTGAACTTTTGTGATCTCGTGGGTTCCATTGGGCTCCCGGACTTGTATCCTTCCTTCCTCCCCAGGTGGTGCTCTCCCACCCACATCATTATCCACATCTCTGGCTCCCCTCTGCGTCCTGAACCAACGCAGGGGAAGATTCAGTGCCCCAGCCCAATGCTTGGGAGGTGGTACCCTTATTGGCATTAGCTTTATTTATTGAGTGCCTACTATATGCCAGATACTTTGCATAGGTTCTTTCATTTAATACTTATAATACTATTACAGCGAGACTCATCACTTCCATTTTGCAGAGACATTCACCAACTTGTCCAAAGCCAGATAGCAAGCCAGGCAATGGGTGACATGGAGCCCCTGTCTGCCTGTCTCTTGTGGCTGCCTTGTTCTCCACATGGTAACTGGGCTTCTACCCCAGTTAGACTGCCCGCTTCCCTGCTTCCTGCCCCTGCCCTGGTGACCTGCAGGCCCCTCTGAGGAGCAGTCTTGCTTTCTCCTCACCAGGCTCCCCTGACCCCTGCTCTCACTTCTCCGACATCCACGGCCTGCCTGGACTTCCCAGTGTCGACACAGTGCAGGAGGCTTCGAAGGTGAGGAATGGGAAGAAAAGCATGTGCCTGACTTCCTAAAGGGAAAATGGTAGTTCCCAAAAACAGGATCAAAGTGGTGGATGCAGTCAGGTTTGTAAATTGTGAAACTCAAGCCACAGTTCTGTTAATTCCATGACCGTGAAAAGATGGCAAATTTTCATCCAGACTGAACATTGAAACTACGACAGTGCAGATGGATGAAGACTGCCTGCCAGGGTTCCAGTCCTAGCACCACTACCAACCAGCATGTGATATCTCTACACCTCAGTTTCCTCACTGGAAAATGCGAAGAGAAGTAGTATTTACCGCATAGGTTTTGGCAATGATTCCCTAAAAGTACTTATTATAATGCTTGGCATGTCATAGACGCTTCATAAAGGTTAGCTGTTACTATTATATCATGGAGGCACTACTAGGCCCAAGAGATCAGTGTCCCATCTTAAGCACCTGCCACACCCTTGCCTAAATCTGAATGTCAGTCAGACAACCCTCACTGGCTCCACTCCCCTGACACTGGGACACCTGGTGGCTGGCGGTTGGTCTGGCTGGGCCTGAGAGATGGCCACGTTGCGTCCACAAGGTGCTTGCCCTCCAGACGACCCTCTGCTGTCCCGATCTCCCCCCTCTGCCCCTGGGCACTGGTCTCAGGTTGGGTCCTTCCAACTCCAAGGGGGGAAGCTCTGCCCAGTTGATCCCTAAGACCTGGTACATTCTGAATTCATGTGCCTTTCTACGCGTTCCTGCACGCAGCCTTACTCTTTTAGTGTATGGGCAGTCAATTTCCAGCGGAAATTCTGGAAAGACTGGTGGCTACGTGTGTAAAACAAATCTGTGGAAAACCAGCTTCTGTTGTGGCATCTGTACGAGAGGCATGGGAGGCCGGAGCAGCACTCCTTCTCTGGAGCCGCCTTTTTAGGGAGTGTTTTACCCAGACCTCCCTTCCTGCTCTGTGCATGTTAGACCACTTAATGTCCAAAGGAACCAGTTCCTCGGAGTGAGAGGAAAAAGGATGGAGGGGGAACATACAAAGCTTAGAAGCTGATACTTGGAAGTTGGATGTGAAATGGACAGACAGTGTTTGTATCTGGAGGCAGAGCCGACAGATTGGACATGGCGTGCAAGGGAAAGAGAAGAATCGAGGGTTGCGACCTGAGTGATTGGGCAGATGGTGGTGGTCAGCTAAGACTTGGAAAACAGATTTGGGGCAGAAAAGTAGCACTCTGGTTTGGCCCTGTTAACTTAGATGTCAGTTGAATCTGGAGCTCAGGACTGAGTATATGAGATGAGAGTTACCAGCTTTTTTTTAAAAATATATATATATATATATATTTTTTTTTTTAAATATATTTTATTGATTTTTTACAGAGAGGAAGGGAGAGGGATAGAGAGTTAGAAATATCAATGAGAGAGAAACATCAATCCGCTGCCTCCTGCACACCCACCACTGCGGATGCGCCCGCAACCAAGGTACATGCCCTTGACTGGAATCGAACCTGGGACCTTTCAGTCTGAAGGCCGATGCTCTATCCACTGAGCCAAACCGGTCAGGGCGAGAGTTACCAGCTTTTATAAAATGGAGGCAGCAGTGTCCACCTATTGTTAGGATGAAATCACATCCCTTCTATAAAATGCCTGGATCATGTAGGCATTTAACAAGTGGAAACTTACTATTAGACAGAAGGAAGAAGTTCTGACTTTTGTAAGCATAAGAGGTGAAGTAATCAGAGGCAAATAATTGAAAGTGGTTATTTAAAGTTAGTTTCCTGCCCTATCTGGTTTGGCTCAGTGGATAGAGCGTCAGCCTGCGGACTGAGGGGTCCCAAGTTCGATTCCGGACACGGGCACATGCCCAGGTTGCCGGCTCGATCCCCAGTGGGGCAGATCCCAGCCGTGTAGGAGGCAGCTGATCCATGGTTCTCTCTCATCATTGATGTTTCTATCTTTCTCTCCCTCTCCCTTCCTCTCTGAAATCAATAAAAATATATTTTTAAAAATTCATAAAGTCAGTTTCCTGAATTAACTCTTTCAGTCCCCTATTGGTGGGCTTTGATACATACGTGGACCATATTGAGAATGGAGGGGACCGGTAGCTAAATCCAAATGCACCACAGTGGACGAGCCTCAGGAAGAATTAAATCCAAAGTACAGAAATGCTTTCCTCTACCTTTTCTGAATCTGTAGTTCTGGATGTAATGCTACCTGGACAAAACTGTCTTCCTCGTGGGCCAATCAGGCAGGATGCAGCTCACTGGTTAGACTGGGAGAAAGGCCATGCAGAAGGTCTATATAAAGTGGGGACAGCAATGGTGCCCAGTTCCTAGGATCACTGTGAGAATTAAGTGAGCTGACAATGTGCATCAGGGGCTTCCAGGTCAGGCACCAAACAGCAGCTCATGAAACAGGAGTTGTTTTATCGTATTTTAACACAGACGCTTGCTGACCTACCTCATCAAAGTTGGCTCTTATTACAGTGTCCAGTATTCTCTGACAGTGTGTTCTGTACATCATAATAAAGGTAGAAACCTGTGGGGAGCGGGATCAACAAGAAAAGGATGCATTAGCACATGTCACTGCTGCCCTTGTAATTTCAATTTTCAATTCATTTATTCCCTGTTGAGGGGATAAAGTTCACCTAACTCTTACTCATCCTGCAAGAGCCCACTGAGACTCGCTCTCCTTAGGTGATGCTCGCTGATCCTCACATACCACCTGCGAGTGATTCTCTATCCGAACACTGACTTTTGGCATGGAAAACACAGGTTGCACTCTGTCCCCATTCTCCACCCCATGAAACTGTGGGTTCTGGGACATTATTCGTGCTTTTTTATCCAGTGTTTAGTACAGTGCCTGGCACATAGTAGAGCTCAGCAGGGCTTATGAATTAAACTCCCTTCATCAGTTGAGATAGTGAAAAGTTAAAACCCAGTGTGTATTTATAAGAGGTGCTTTTGCCACCATCAGGGAGACATTGGCAAGCCTCTGAAATCTGCTTAGCAAAAGAATTTTCATTCCCATCTCCTTTTATCCAAAAACTAGAGGCCCGGTGAATGAAAATTCATGCACTGGAAGTTGTGTGTGTGTGTGTGTGGGGGGGTGTCCCTCAGCCTGGCCTGCCACCTCTTACAGTCCGGGATCCTCAGGTGACCCGGTGATCAGGGGAAGGCAATGCTCTCATCACACCTCTGCTGCTGCCACTGCCGGCAGCACAAGCCTTGGCTGGCCCTGGTTACCTGAGCCTCGGGTGGCCCTGGGCAGCTGGGGAGCTGAGGGGGCTTGGGGACTCCAGAGGCAGGAGCACATAGCAGCCAGGCCCACCTGGGGGGGCAGGCCCGGCCTTGCTGTGTGCCTGCTGCCCTGGCAGGGCTGAGGAGACTGGGCACCACCATCTTTAAGGGCATGGCAGTCAATTAGCATATTCCCTCCTTATTGGCTGTGGGTGCCGCTGCTCAGTCATTTGGTTGTCCCTTACCCCCCTGCCAGCCTGGTTGCCCTACACAGCCTGTTCTCTCATCTGTTCAGTTGCAATATATATATAAAAGCCTAAGTATAAATATATATATATATATATATATATATTTATATTTCAAAGCTATGGTTTAAGAAGTCTGTGGAGAAAAAAAGCACATTTGAGAAACAATAGGGGTTTATCTAGTTCTTAGATAGAAAGTATTCTTTGCATTCTTTTTCTGGCAATCATGTGCTTAATATAAACGTAGTTTGCTTTGCAACCATCTGGCTCCCTGCTCGACTGTGAGCTGGCCTCCTGACTCATCCACTGTCACCCCAGCTCCCAGCGTCACGTGGGGACAATAGGAGCCCCACACCTACTGGCGCACTGGCTGCACCAGGAAAGGTGAGGGAGACATGTGACAACCCAGATTTGTGTTTCCAGTAATTTCCTCCAGGTACCCTATGGCCCAAACGGAATCGCTATACCTAGAAAATCTTGTCTACAGGACTATGATTTCACCTTATCCTGGGCAGCACAATGGAAAAATAAGCTTTATAACAAAGCCATTAGAGGAGAGGCAGGAGGCAGTGTAACGCAGAGATGGGTGGGTAGGTTGGTTGGTAGGTGGGTAGGTTGTAGGTAGGTAAACTTTTTCTTTTAGAATAATAATGGATCTGTAGTAAGTTTTGAAGATAGTGCAGGGAGTTCCCATATAACCCCACACCCAGTTATCGTTAACATCTCACATTAATATGGGACATTTGTCATAACTGACGAACTGATACATTACTATTAGTGAAAAGTCCATGCTTGGTTCTGATTTCTAGCTTTGTATTTTTTAAACTCACCATTTTGCAGTTAAAGTGTGTGTGTGAATGTGTGTGTTATGTGCGTGCGTGTGTGGTATGTGCGTGCGTGTGTGTTATGTGCGTGTGTATTGTGTGCGTGTGTGTTGTGTGAAAAAGACAGCGATAAACCACCCTCCCCCGAACCCTTCAGACGTGGTCACCTTCTCCTCGGGGAGACTGGCTGGCAGATTGAGATCTTTGACATTTGGAAACTCCGGCAGCAACGTCCCCAGCTTGGACCGGGGTGAATACGCCACCGTCTGCTTGCTCACTTCTTTCTTGCCCGTCTCGCTCACCCAGGCGGCTCCTTTCTTGGAATACATCACGTCATAATATTGGGAGCTCTCCTTCACGGCAATGCCGTAGTAGTGGTACCTGGGCCACAGGGAGAGAGAAAGCCCAGGCATGCTGTCAGGCGGCGTTTCCTGAGCAGGGGTGCCCAAGGCCACGGGCGACCGGGCCCCGTCCTCCCCGGGCGAGAAGCGCTAACTCTCTGGTGAGGTTTGACATCTCTGAAGCCTGGAATTAAACCAGAGTTCCGTGTTGCCAGCCATCAATCACGCAGGTAAAAATAACCAAAATTGCCTCCCACAGAAAATGTTAAGTCAAATACTTTGCAAAGCAGAAAGGGGGATGAAAAAAAAAATTCTGTTTGTACTTAATCTCTCCCATCGAGCCAAATGTGACCCAGGGACAGGGCATTTGGGCCTGCCGCTCTATGAACACCCACGAAGAAGGTGAGTTTATGGCTGCAAACCACCAACAGAAACTCCTGTTTTCCTTCATAGATGGTGGACATGAACAACTGTACCGCTAAACAGACAAATTCAGTGCTTCTGCTGACACTAGATGTAAAGCAAAGACCAGAACATTTTATGAACTCAAAATGGGTTTACTGACAGCAACATTTCCCATTAAGCCTAATGGAGGGAGGCTTTTAAGATTTTAGCTACAACCTGTTGAGCACTTGCTCTGTGCTAGGCACTTCGGCAAGTACTTTCCGTACATTAATTCGTAAAACTATACTATGAAATGGGGATTATTAGTCTTTTTACAGATGGGAAAATGGAGGCAAGAAAGCTTAGTCTGCTCAAGGCCACACGGCTGCTTTGGGGAAGAACTGGGTCTCGCACACAGGTCTGTCCCACCGCGAAGCCCTCGTTGGGACCCCTGCGCGGGGTATTATAAAGCTGGGTGTTTGTCAGAGCCATTCATGGAGCATAATGAAAAGGTGCGGCGTCCTGAAGCATGGGACAGGACCCACGGCCAGCACCGACACAAGCGTCAGGGGCAGCCCTGAGGGCCGTCGGTCAGAGGCGGCCAGCCTGCTGGGGAAGCACCTCGTTCCACTCTGGCTCTGTGATCCCCGAGCCCCAGAGGGACTGTCGCTCTCTGCTACTGTACACGGGGTGCCCACCACAGCGGCTCACAGGCTGCTACGTGCTTTACACACACAAAACCCCGTGAGGCTAGAACTAATGATCATCCCACTGTACAGACAAGTGACCGGGGGCCCAGAGAATTTAAACCACACACCAAGGCCACCCAGTAAGCATGAGGCAGGATATGAACCTCCAGGCCAGTGGTTCTCAAACTTCACGGACAGCAGGAGTCCCATCCACAGCCTACTGAAGTGCAGAATCCTGGGCCCCACCCCAAAGACTCTGAGTAGGTGGAAAGGAGCTTTTCACAATCACACAGCAATGCCCATGTAGCTTTCGGAAACACGGCAACATAGTAATGGTTCTTTTCCACCCACAGAAGGCTGGTTGGGTGGTCACAGCACAACACAAGGGAGAAAGCATTCTGAGTTACGGCCCAGGCGTCACAGGGAGGAGAGACAAGCACACGTAACCCCCCACCCCCACCCAACCCCCCCATTCCTCCAGGTACCATTCTGTCATATTTCCGCTTAGCGGGCATCTCGCCTCTATCTGAATGCCTCCTGGGATGAGGTACCCAGGCCCTCCCAGGGGAGCCCAGTTCATTTTAGGTCCAGATAGTTCCCAGAAAGCTCTCTCTGTGTGGAGTAGATCTGCCTCCTGCGCCTTCTACTTCCCAACTGTCATAACTGCCCTTCCTGCCCCCGCCCACCCACCCCCCAGCCCAGGGGGAGGGAGAGGGGCCGTTCCATTCCGAGTGCCCTTCAGGGGGAAGGCAGTTATGCCGGCCTCCCCCAGGCTACAAAGCTCCCTTCTGTAACTTCTAAAGATCGAGAGACCAGCAACAATTCAGATCAGACCATCTCTTGATTTTTTCAGAGTGTGTACTGCTAAAATCCACAACGACTGGAAGCTATTGCTCTGATGGCTTCTGAATTTCCCTCTGTATTTCAGTTTTGTAGGGCAGGTCACCACCCTCCCTGGCCATCCCCACCCGCAGCCCCAGCCCCTTTATGCTGCCCAGGTACACTTGCTGAGGGATTTCTTTTCTTTTCTTTTTTTTTTTTTTTTAAATAAGACCAAGAAGCAGGTTGGAGACTAGAACTTATTACCTTTCAAATGGTTGGAGGTGTGACCAACCTTGGAGGATCCTTATGGAGAGGAAACCATGAAATAAATCACGTGGAATTTTAAAAGAAATGTTGCCCAATTTGCCAACCTTGAGGTTAAAGACACACACACAGAGGCTCTCACATGTAGAGGGAAACTTTCTCCAAGTGTATGGAGATGGGAAACCTTTCTGTTCTATCATCACGGTCTATTTCTACTCTTAGAAACGGGCAACAATGTATTGGAGACAGTGATTCTCCACAGACCGGGAGCCGAAGAAAAAGAATTCATTTCCACGCACTCAGCTGTCTTCCATCCACCAACTGTCTATCTGTTTGACCAGCGCTGGGAACTGCCCTTTGGGTGCCAACAGGCAAACAAGAAAGGAAGAATGTGGCTCTTGTACTCTACACCCTTACCAAGGCCGAAGCCTTACTCTAAGACAGACCCTGGAATTTCTCACTATAAACAAGTTTTGTTCTCTAGAGTAGTCACCATGGAAGATTATGCGAAATTTATTCCAAAATGTCCCTGGCTAAAAACTGTTCTGTACATTTCCTTGGTCATCACCCCCAGAGCTTCTGAGCCCCACAAATAAATCAGTCCCAGTATTTTCAGGACTTTAGCCAAAAAACGGGTTTTCCCAGTTTGATCATCCACTTTAACTTGGCCCCAAAGCTAAACCCACACTGGGAGGATGGGAGCCTGCTGCCTGGGCAGGTGTGTGTGTGTGGGGGGAGTGGAGGACAATAGTGGACACGCTGCTTTTGGATTACCTGTGGTCACAAGTCTTATGAGTCTTCCTGTGGTGGTTTTTATTGAAAAAATTTTCAGTGTTTTGTAAGTCACTATGTGCTGACCTGCAACTTAACATGTCAAAGTGTTTAGAAATGTTGCATAATAAGGCACCCTCTAGTGGAGTCACCATGCGCACTAGCATGATAAAGGTTCTGAGAAGTCCTGCCTCAAGGAATCTGTTCAAATCTCAGCGCTTACCAAACTTACAGGGCTGTCACACCCTTCTGGTGGACCAGTTACCCACATCCAGCAATCTTTGAACATCCTTTGAGGCAAGTTTTTTAACCACAAATTTTAGTGAAGCTTGAGCAGTATGGGTAGAGATCCCCTTCCCACTGGCTCACAGCTGGTCGGCTCACCCCTCAGGGCACTTCCTTGGAAAGGCTGTCCTGGGCCACTCCCCTGCTGTTATTTACTATGACAACCCTCTTTGGTCTCCCTATGGGAACATATGCTCCATGAAGGCAGTCCTGTCTGCTTCTGTGCTCCCGGCATGCAGCACCCTCTATCTGACACAGGAAGCAAGAAGCAAACAGTGGTTGGTTGGCTGACAGACGCCGTATGCCCTGTGCACGACAGTGTGGGTGCACCTGCCCCCCTGCTCCCCCTCAGGTTGACTGGGGCAGGCTGCTCCTCTGGCCGGCTAGATGCTATGAAAGCAGAGAGTTCGCTCAGTGAAACAATCCGGGTAAACCTGGAGGCTGACCAAGAAGCTACAAGGTGCTCCTGTAAATAACGCTCAAGACGATTTTACACAAACGCCTACAGGTAGGGTAACAAAAAGTTGGATTCCTTAGCAGGCCCAGATGGTCCTGAGCTTTGGACAGCCTCTCTCAGGGGTGCTGGGAGAGAGGGCCCTGCTGTCTTCACCCCCTCTCCCACCCTTCCCCGCCCTTGCCCTGTGCGTGGCCAGACAGAGGCTTCCAGCCAGGCCTGCAGGCGGAGCTCGCTCGGCCTGGGGTGGGGGCTTCTGGCGGACGGGCTCAGGTGCTTACTTGGACTGTCCACGGGTCCCGAGTCTTCTGGTGGTTAACTGGGGAAACTGCTGCCTTATGATCTGCAAGTCAACACAAGAATGAGTTACCGCGGGAAGAGCTGGGAGCACAGGGACTGAGTTTCACAATCAGCAACCTCAGGAAGGGAGGAAAGGAAAATAGGCATCACAGGGATCGCTGACTGCAGGGACTTATCAGGAGCCCCCTGGGCCACCCCCCAGAAGGAGACCAGGGTTGGGGAGGGAGGAGCACTTGAGCGATGGTGGGGCTCTGCCTCTTGAGGGTCTCAGTCAGCACTGTGCTTCACTCCTCCTACTCACAATGTAGGGAGAGAACCGTGGACCCAGAACTTGTCACTCCCCTGCTTAAAGCACCCCAATGGCTTCCATCCACCTGGAACTGAAGCCCACCTCAGCCTCTGCAACCTGGTCCCTGCTCACCTCCTGGCCCTTGTCCCTCCCACTCCCACCCTTACGCTCCAGGGCCCAGCCATACTGGCTTTTTTGCCCCTTATTCCTGAAACACAACCAGGCTTGCTCTGCATTGGGGGCCTTGGCACCACAGTTCCCCATGCCCACAGTGCAATCTCACACAATTGTCCATTCCAGATGGGCTCCTTCTATTACGCGCGCCTCTGGGTGAGGGCCCTCGGACCAGTGGCCTTCTCCGACCAGCCATGCAGAGTGGCACAGCAGCCCCTGGCCATCACTCGGCCCTGCTCACCCCACCTCACCCTCAGCAGACCGAAAGCTCCAAGAGAACAGGGGCCTGGTGCAGGGTTTAGCGCATTCGAAGAACTGGATCCTTATTTGCTGCTCCAGGATATCACTGCAGAGTGGAGGAAGGGAACTGCTGCTGCCCAGGACACCACACAGATCTGCCAGAAGCCTGGGAGGAGGGGCCGACAGGCCAGGTGAAAACACCCATAAGGGCCTCGGCCTGGTCTTTGGGTTCCCAGCGCTGGTGTCTGCGGGCAGGCAGGATGGTGCAGGTCCTGAGCCACGTGCTGGGGCTGGGCCACCTGCATCAGATCCCAGCTCAGCCTCTGTTTAGCAGGACGCCCCTTGGGCAAGCGATTTAACCCTCAAAGGGCTCAGTTTCCTCATTTGTAAAATGGGACTAATAACCCCCAACCTTAGAGAATTTTTGTGAAAACTGAATAAAGTAAATGTATGTAAATAATTTGCAACAGTGCCTGGAACTTAGTAATGCTTCAATAATGGGTAAAAAAAAAATCTGCGTTTCCCCTTAGCGAATCTAGTTAAGATCGCATCAGAGACCACTTTTGAAGGTAAAAAGGGCTTCAAAAATGTTCTCTCACAGTGAGGATACTAAGAAAATGATTCTCTGATTCTCTGAATTCTTTAATGGTATCACTTTTGTAGGCAATGTACCCCTGGTTTCTTCAACCCTAACCTCTGTAAGCTGAGGACCTGGGCTTCTCACGTTGTCTACTAGTATGCCCCTCTCACTGCTGGGAACCGAGGAAAACGCAGTGTATTGAGAATGGGGTCTGACCAGGGCCAGTGGCAGGACTCTAGCACTCAACCCCTTAGGCCAGCCCAAGCATGTCAAACCCACGTGCAGGCCACACGAGGCCCACAATGAATATTTCTGCGGCCCAGCCAATGTAACGGTATGTAAAAAACATTTTAATAACAATTTTGTAACTTAATTTTTACCATATCCTGTTATACATAATTATTAATAACGAACTACAACATTTGCTAATGACTGATTACTATGATCGTGTTGCATTCACTTCCCTTACACGCCTATGCACAGGCACACCATTTCTCTCCACTAATACCAGCAGCAAATATTTTAGCAGCCAACTGCCACATTATTAGTCTTGGGCTGACTTGTTTGGTGTGCGCAACAGAGATATTTTCCTTTCAAAGAACAAGAAAAATAGGTTTATTTGTGTTACACTATTTTTGTGTAGTTATTCAGTGTCTGGTAAGTTAATGTTCAAGAAAAAGGATAAATTTTTATAAAAGTGTTCTATTATTTTATGTTAACGATGGCTCATTTATTTCAGCCCTTTGTATTCAGAATGTCTCTATCGAAATAAACCAACATTTCTATGAAAACTGAGGCTTTTTTTTTGCAGCCCATGAACTTAAACCTTGTTTATCTGGCTCGTGTTAGCCTTTGCATTTGACATGCTTGCGTTAGGCAGTCTAAGGCCACAGGATCCCGTGGCCCCAGCACTGAGGGCCACTCTGAACCTCTGGCCAAGTAAGCCCTCCAGACTCACATCACATGACTGGTTCCAGAGCTGAGCTATGCAGCTGTTCACAAAGCTACAGAGACTGAGGGTAAATACGGGAAGCATGTAAACGGGGGAGGGGGGGGGCGCGGTGAGGTGGAGGGGGCGGGGGAGGGAGAGCAGGCGATTCTTCTTATTGGTTAAAAGTGGGTTATGATTTGGGTTTTGAGTCTCCTCCTAACCCAAGCAAAGAAGAGAATACAATAAAGTTACAAGAGTCCATGTATCTATAAGATAGATGCATACCAGTTGCTGAGGAAAAGCAGAGACTTTCCTGTAGTTCAGCCTGGGAAATTTCTCCTATGCAAATAGGGACAATAAGGCAGCGTGTTGAATGCTCTGATACTAGCTGACAGTTTGAAAATGGTAACACTGAGTGCTGTCTAGGCGCGGGAGATCTGAAATGCTCACATGTGGCTGATAACATTATTAGTACGTCCCTTCCCCAGAGCACTTTTACAATGAAAAATATTCACACTTTTTGATCTATGGATTCCAAGAAAATAACCTAAAATAAAAAGCTATGCACAATGCGAGTGAAAAACTGAAAAACGGCAAATGAATGTCCAGTGATAGATAGTTGGCTAAATAAATGATTAGATACATACTTAATAAATATAAAGACATTAAAAGTGATAAGAAAGACTGTCACAACACAGAAAATGCTTATGATAGCACGTTAAACGAAAGGGCAGAGCTCAACTACATTTATGCTGTGCTTATTATTTATGTTTGTACAAATACAGGAATGGAAAGGGAATGTGCAAAAGTAAAACTAGATATTTGTTAGGACAGAATAAAAAGGTTTTTATATAACATTTGTGCAAGAAATCAACTTTTTAGCAAACAGAAAGGATTTTCTTACTATAAATATTCCTAACTAGCAAAGGCTCTTCAGGTTAAGTTTGAAAGCAGCACCAAAAATATGCCATAAGCCTGGCTGTTTGATTCAGTGGTTAGAACACCAGCCCCTCAGACTGAAGGGTCTCAGGTTTGATTTCCAGTCAAGGGCACGTACGTCAGTTGCAGGATTGATCCCAATTGGGCTCCACCGCCTGCACCTTCTACTCATCACTCTCCTTGCCTCCTACAACCATCTCCACCTCCGCATCACCTGCGCCTTCAAGCTGGGCTGTGACATCACCCCACCCACCCAGCAGGTACCACTTTTCCGTGAATAGCCTTCCTGACTCCCTGACCAGGTAAGAACTCTACCTGCTCTAAACCACGACGGCACCTGCTATTTCCAGTCTGTGACCAAGTTCCACCTTCCCTCTATGTTGGATGTATCCTAACTCTACCCACACTTCCACCTCCACCAGTCCCAGGGTCATACTCATTGCCTCTGCTCAACACGACCACGTCTCCATGAAGCCTCTAGACTGAGTCTAGGCAAAGTTCAAACCCACCTGGAGCTGCCAGGTTGGTCCTGCCTTCCTTCCAGCTCACCTCTCCCCGTCCTCCTCTCCTGGTCTCCGTGCTCCGGCCACTCGGAACGTTTTTCAAATTTGTGAACACATTGTGTTCTCAGTCCCCCTGGCCTTTCCCTCAGGCTGTTCTCATTTTCTGCAATCCTTGTTCCATGCCCTTGGTCTGCATCATGTCTATTCATCCTTCAAATCTTAGCTCATAGCTTATTTACTTTCCAGAAATCTTCCTTGGGTCATTGTTTAAGTGTCCATAGATAGTTATGTAGCCCATACTATCCTTATAACTAGTCAATAGTTTACTTGGCCCTACAAAGTCCTTGCCTAGGCCTATGAGACTCTACACCAGGGGTGGGGAACCTTTTTTTGCCCAGGGCTATTTGAGTATTTATAACATCATTCCCAGGCCATACCAAATTATCAACTTTAAAAGTAGGAGGGCCAGCCCTAACCAGTTTGGCTCAGTGGATAGAGCGTCGGCCTGTGGACTGAAAGGTCACAGGTTCTATTCAGGTCAAGGGCATGTATCTTGGTTGCGGGCACATCCCCAGTAGGGAGTGTGCAAGAGGCAGCTGATTAATGTTTCTAACTCTCTATCCCTCTCCCTTCCTCTCTGTAAAAAATCAATAATATATATATATTTTTAAAAAGAAGTAGGAGGGCCAGAAGTAGGCCCTTAGGCTGATGTTCCCCACCCCTGCTCTACAGGAACTAGATCTCCAGCCTCATTTTCTACTGCTCTTCCATATGTTTGAGAAGCTATAGCTTTAGTAACCACATGGCCTGCCTAATGGGACACAGCCTGGATTCATCAATAGCAAATACTTATTGAACTCTACTATATGCCAGACATTTTGCCAGGAATTGAAGGATCAAACACTGAGCAAAAGCAGAAGTAGCCTTTGTTTAGGAAGCTTACATTTGAGTGAGAAAAGACCAAAAAATAAACAAAAAGTCAACATGTCTTATATCAGATGCTACAGAAAAGAACAGGGTGGGGGGAATAGGAAATGTGGAGGTGGGGGTGTTTTTATTTAGGATGATAAGGACTCAGTGATCAAATGTGGCATTTGAGTGATGACCTGAAGGCAGCGAAGGAATAAAACTTGTGGATATCTCAGGGAAGAAAACTGCAAGCAGAGGCAACAGCAATGCAAAGGCCCTGGGGTAGGAGCTTAATCAAAGGAAAGAAACAGAGAACCAAGATGGCGGCATAAGGTATAGACCTGAATGCGCTGCCCCCCACAACCACATTAAAACTACAACTAAAAAGCTAAACAGCCATCATCCAGAACCAGGGAAAAGCTGACTGAGTGGAAGTTCTACAACTAGAAGGAAAGAAAAAAGTGCATTGAGACTGGGTAGAAGGTGCAAAGACGCCAAGAACAGGGAGGTACGGAGGTGTGCAAAACGGTGGCGACAGCGGCATCTGGGTGCGCGGTTTGTTTTAATTGGAAGGGGATACAAGCTCCAGACTGCAATGAACTTGTTTCGGGCTGTCTGGCATCGGGTGGGAAAGCGAGGGTAGCTTTCTCACAGAGCTGCTCGCAGTGATCATTGCGAATGTGGGGCACAGAACTCCGAGACTTGGGGACTCAAGGGCGTGGAGATGCCAAAACGCAGAGATGGACAGCCATCACTGTTTGCTTCCCCCTGGTGATTCTCTGAGACTCCACCTCACCCAATTTACAACCCCACCCAAGCTGTGAGCAGCAGCGCAAATGAATCACCTGTCCACCTGCAGCCTAACCTAACAAACTGCAGCTGGGTCAGAGAGCTCCAAAAGTTCCAAACTCTGAAAAAAGGAGAAATCTGTAGATCTTGCTGTAGCTCCTGCTGGGTGGACTTTGCACCTCCTTGGAGATCCAGGAGCCAGTGTACCCAGTGGCCAGATACCAGATTTCAACTCCTCACATCCACAAGGGACACACTCAAGAGGCAGACTCAGTGAGCACCAAAGCCCCACTGAAGCAAGTCCTGCCCCATAAGGATGTCTCCTGAACAGCAGCTCTTCCACTATAGACACAGCGGGTCCTTGAAATCAATTGGCCTGGAGGTCATTTCCTCCCAGAAATACCAACAGCCATCAAGGCTTAACTACAACAAGACTGTGCACCCAGCCCACAAAGGCATACACCAAGAGTGTCCACCCCAGGTGAATGAGGAGGCTGAGCCACTGAGCCCAATAGGACACCTACCACACAAAGCCACTCT
>PVJC01000558.1:96758-120006 GCA_004026665.1 Murina feae
TTAAAAAAAAAAAAAAAAAAAAAAAAAAAAAAATGGAAAAGGAGCAGTCAGAAATTAAGCATACACTGACTGAAATAAAGAATAATATACAGAGATCCAACAGCAGACTAGGGGATCCCAAGAACCAAGTCAAAGATTTGAAATATGAGGAAGCAAAAAACACCCATCCTGAAAATCAAAAAGAAAAAAGAATCCAAAAATATGAAGATATTGTAAGGAGTCTCTGGGACAATTTCAAATGTACCAACTTCCAAATTATAGGGGTGCCAGAAGAAGAGAGAGAGAGCAAGATATTGAAAGCTTATTAGAAAAAATGACAGAAAACTTCCCCTTCCTGATGAAAGAAATAGACTTACAGGTCCAGTAAGTGCAGAGAACCCCAAATAAAAGGAATCTAAAGAGGACCACACCAAGACACATCATAATTAAAAGCCAAGGGCAAAAGACAAAGAGAGAATTTTAAAAGCAGTAAGAGAAAAGCAGTCAGTTACCTACAAGGGGGCACCCATACGACTGTCAGCTGATTTCTCAACAGAAACCATGCAGGCCAGAAGGGAGTGGCAAGAAATATTCAAAGTGATGAATAGCAAGAACCTACAACCAAGATTACTCTACCCAGCAAAGCTATCATTTGGAATTGAAGGTCAGATGAAAAGCTTCACAGATAAGAAAAAGCTACAGGAGTTCATCACCACCAAACCAGAATTATATGAAATGCTGAAGGGTATCCTTTAAGAAGGGAAAGAAGAAGAAAAAGATAAAGATAAAAATTATGAACAACAACGTGACAACAAATACACATCTATCAACAAGTGAGTCTAATAATTAAGTCAATAAAAAAAGCTGATGAACAAAATAAACTGGTGAATATAATAGAATTAGGGGCATAGAAAGGGAATGGACTGACAATTCTCAGGGGGAAGGGGGTGTGAAGGGTATGGGGAGAGACTGGACAAAAATCTTACACCTATGGATGAAGACAGTGGCTGGGGTAAGGGCATGCGGTGGGGTGGGAACTAGGTGGAGGGGAGCTATGGGGATCAAAAAAAAAAGGAACATCTGCAATAATCTGAACAGTAAAGATTAAAAAAACAAAAACAAAGGAAAGAAACATGTCAAGGTTCCTAAAACATACTGTCAGTTGTTTTCTATGACATGTAAACAGGTATTACCACTCCTGAAAGTGTGCTCAACTGAAAAGTACCGGCCCCTCCCCCAACACACTAAGAAAGATCCTTTCTCTTCTATTTGAACACTAGGTTTCTTGATGTACAAGTCAGGGATAACACTCGCTCAGTTTATAGGCTTGTAGCAGGGTCAAGGGAGTAGGGAGTGGACCCTGGGTTTGTCTCCTGGGCTTTACTAGCTGGAATCAGGAGGGTGGCGGGGAGAAATTCCGCCCCATGGGGCTTTCATTGGCTTGCCCCGGGATGTGGGGGTGGGGAGGGCGGCCAGCTGCCAGGGAAGGGCTGGGGCAAGGGGTCCATGTCCGAAAACACCTCTCTCTGCCTCCCTCACTATGCCTTCCTTACTTATGGGTACTCCCTTGTAGGTAACTAGTCACCATCCTTTTCTAGCCCAGCCTTCCACGGACAGACCCAGCGCTCTGTACTTGAGTCCTTTGATGGATTTTCAGAGGATCCTCAAGCAAGCTAGTTCTCAGGCCATTGTGGTAGTCTGGTGTCCCGAGCATTGTATGTGTGCGGTTGGAATACTCGGTTCTGCTTGTGAAAATGCTTTTGATCTGAACATATTGGATGAACAACTCTTCCCCTCCCCCTCCTCCCTGCAAAAGAGAAAAGGTGATTTCACATGAAGCGCTCAGAGAGGAATTGTGGGAAGGGGTAGGGGTGGGGGAAGGCAGGCTCTGCTGAACCATATCCCATTCTGCCCACATGGAGGTCAGGACTTTTCCCACTCGAGCAAAGAAAGGCCGCTGCACAAGGCCTCCTCCTTCCCGCCCCAACAAAACCCAGTGGGAAGGGGGCTGCGTTCTTTTTTTCCTCCTTTTTAACTGTTTCTGATGGGCTGCACATCACAAATTACTCTCCTCTCCTTTCACCAAATAATCAGCTGGTTCCCCGAACCTGAAAGCCCAGCAACCATTCCGTTTGAGTTGCAAAATGCAGGGTCGGTTCAGCCCCGAGAAGGCTGTCCAGCTTTTAATTTCTGGAGCAAGACTCAGCAAACAGCCCAACACTTTTGTGGAGCGGTGAGAGCTTCGCTGTTTGATAAATGAGCAGACGGCAGGCAGCCCTTCTCTCTCTTTTTGTGTGGATTCAATGAAGCCTGCCTAAAGAACGCCACATGCTGTTCTCGCTAGTGATCTAACATTCCGCAACACCCAGCCTCCAAAATTCCCTTAATTACTCGGGAATTGCACCTTCTCCCTTTCAGCCGGCAGGGCAGCCGGGGCTGGGGGCTCCAGGCCGGGGTGGACAGCGGGGAATCCCAGGAGAGCTACTCTCTGGAGTTGCTGGGATTCTCTTCCAGGTGGTGGTGGTCACATGACCATTCCCCAGTCCACTGCTCCAGGTTGAAGGAGACTCAGCACGCCGGCTTTCCTGACATAATTTAGGGGATTCAGTTTTCAAAAAAACAAGAGTTTTAGGTAAACGTTCCTGAAACGGCATATTCGAACCACCGTCCTCTTTTAAAATAAGAAAGGGTAAGTGGGAGAGGAGGAACGGACACCCACTGGGCATCACTGGGCACTAACTAGGTGTTTTACACTTGGTTATAAAATTTTATCCTAACGACCCTGGAGGAGAGAGAACAGGATGACTCCATTTCACAGACGAGAGGCTGGGACCCAAAGGGACTGGTTCGAGGCTGCTCAGAGTCACAGACTCCGGCCGAGGGAGAAGCAGGAGTCTGTTCCACTCTCTCTCCTGCTCTTCACTGTAGCCCACACCCCTGGGAGCCAGCGATGTGCCCACTACCTGTGCATGAAACCCTGGACGTCCTCTCCAGGTGTCGCCTCAAGAGACACCTTCAGAGCCACACAGGAAAGCCACGCAGTCTCGTGACTCTATAGACAGGCCCTGTTTTAATTTTGACCCAGATCTTGTGGTCTTGGTCTAGCCTGGTCTGTAAACTTAGTCATCAGAACGGCTCCGAACAAAGGCTTTTGGCTACTTCCAAAAATTCAACCCAACCTCGGCAGGCACGGATTTTGCCACCAGCAAGAACTGATCCCAAAGAAGTTCAAAGTAAAGAGGTAAGTGCAGCTCCTCCTGTGCCCCCCCTCCATACTTTGAAGGAGACAAACTCCGGTATAGATAAGAAGTCAGCTATGCTTAGCCCAGTGTAAACGTTAAGACCTGTGGCTATTATTTCAGAGGCCATTCAGGTGTTGGGGGGTGGGGGAGGAGGAGAGAAGATGGGCTTTTCAAACAGCAAGAAATCTGTACAATGACAAGTTAGTGTTTTGCAACAATGATTGCAGAAGTGTTGGGCCTGTTCTTAAAAAACAATTTTCTGAACAAGAGAGAGAAATTATTAGGGAAAGAAGCTGGTTAAAGGGATTCTAAAAGTCACAACTCTAATCTGAATGTGGCTTTCTCGATTTCTTGGTTGATAACAGATCTGCAGACCCTTTTTCCAGAGAAGAAAAAATAATGAAGCCTGTGGTATGAATAAGGATTTTAAAACACCTCGCCGCTACCATCCTGAGATAGGTATCTGCAAAAATAATCTTAGTATGCTGATGTAACTCTATCCACTGGATAATTTTTTTGTACCCTCACTCGATATATTTATTGATATTTTTATTTGAGAGAGAGAGAGAAAAAAAAAACATCGATTGGTTGCCTCCCATATGCTCCCTCTCCCTCACGGGGGATCAGACCGGCAACTCTTTTGTGTAGGGGATGATGCGCCAACCGACCGAGTCACCTGGCAAGGGCCATTTGATAATCTCTTTTCTTGGAAGCACCCACTGGGTGCCAGGCACTCATGGTCCACAGGGTTAAGTGCTGCAGGCTCCATAGGAAATTCCCCAAGAGAAATTGCCAGAATTTACAAGAAATCCATGACTAGTGCAAAGAGACAGAAATGGATTTCAAATCATGCATATGGATTGGTGGAGAATGAAAACCCGCTGGTTAGGAAGGTAACGGTTAATCTGCTGTCCCTTCCGGCTACCCACCAAGTCCCAAAGCCCATATGTGAGCCCAGGACTGTCCTTAAGCTGACAGGATGACGGTCACATGTATGAGTCTGAGAAAAGACAGTTATCACTCACCGATTTAGCTAGAATGAGGTGAGTTACATAAGATACAGGTTAAGTCAAAAACGGAATAATTCTTAAGACGGTAATAAGAGAAGGTGAGGGTGGTGATGGCAACGTGTGTGATGTAGGACATTTTTAGAACAATTGTTCTCACAACTGTTCAGGAGGAAGACCAGCTAGAAGAGTTGAAAATGGATGCTAGTGATGACATATTAAAAGCATCAGGTATTAAAGTCATGAAGTGTTGCTATGATAAACTGAAGTCATAATTACAGCTAATGTGCACTGAGTGTTTATATTTACCAGGTATTGTGCTAAGGACATCCAACAATTCTTCAGGTGGTTGCTATCATTTTCCCATTTTACAGATGAGGGAACTGAGGCCCAGAGTTCTTATATCACCTAAACTCACATGGCTGGTAAGTAGTGGAGAGGCGAGTCACACCCAACAATTTGATATCAGAGCTTTTACAGTGCATGATGCCAAGGTCCCCTAAAGTAACAAAATGTGGAGTCTAGTGTGAAATGAGACATCCTGACATGGACGCTCCACAGCAGATACTGAAGGTTAAGGAGAACATATGCAAGCCATAGGCATGGCCTGGTCAGTGTGGCTCAG
The DNA here is from genome assembly GCA_004026665.1 of Murina feae. Lineage (NCBI taxonomy): Eukaryota > Metazoa > Chordata > Mammalia > Chiroptera > Vespertilionidae > Murina > Murina feae. The sequence continues at coordinate 101,612 of PVJC01000558.1, forward strand.
CTGGTTGGGCATTGTCCCGTGCACCAAAAGGTTGCCAATTCTATTTCTGGTCAGCGCACATGCCTGGGTTTCGGGCTCGATCCTTGCTAGGGAGCATGCAGGAGGCAGCTGATCGATATTTCTCTCTCTCTTACTCCCTCTCCTTCTCTCTCTAAAAATCAATTTTAAAAATTTAAATAACGTATGCGAGAATGTTCTAAGTACTGATTCCATGTACTGATGTTTTTCCTTGGAAATTGGAAAAAGGCCATCCCTGAGGGAGCCCAAGGTGCTCCTTTTCCTCGGCTGTGGCCTTCCTGGTGTGCACGTGACTCTTGGTCAGGGAGGGAGGAGCCATAAGAGGAGAGAGAAAGAGTCAGCCCCGTCTTTCACAAAGCAAGTTCTGAGCCACTGCGAGGGGAGGGCTCTGACTGTGATGTGAGGTGGAAGTTTTAACTTGGACCAAACTGGACTTTTTCACAGCTGAGAATGAGTCTAAATTCTCTGAGACTGGCGTGATGGCTGTGGGGATGCTGTGGGATTTCCCTGTGGTGTCCTCAAAGGGCAGGGCAGGAAGGCTGGACACGGGACTTTCAAGGGGGGCTCTTCAAAGTAAGTAAAAACACAGCCAGTTGCCACTGGGCCATTAACAAGTTCACTCCTACTCAGCAAATGGCTCTTGTTAAATGAGCACAATGCCAACTTTGTATTGTTACTGTATGAGGCAAACACATTCACACGTTCAAATGATTCCTGTGGTTCCGGGCAAATACTAATAAAAGTCATTCAACTTTTAATCAATATCTGAGGGTCTGCTATGTGCCAGGCACTGTTCTGGGAGCGAGGTATTCCTCGTGAAAACAGTCCTCATGCAACTTCCGTTCTATGGAAGGAGGAAGACAAAACACAGTAATATATATATATATATATATATATATATATATATATATACACACACACACACACACACACACAAATACGTACACATATATTTAAATATGTATATATATTACACTATATATACTATATATACTATACATATACTATATATAGTATGTATTAGTAATATATGATAGTTATAGATATTGTAATATATGCAAATATATTAATATATTATAGATATGTAATATATAATACATTATAACATATTATATAATATAGGTAACTATACTACACATAATTATATCATATATATCACTTCCATACATATGATATAATATAGGTGATTATATATACTATATATTAGTGATTTTATATATATGTATATGTATATATATATATATCTTCAGACAGTGCTAAGTGCTGTAAAGATAAATAAAGCATGGTGAGGAAATAGGGAGCCGGAATAGAATGGGGCCAGTTCTAGACAATAATGATTTCTTCCATTGGTAGAGTGCTTTGTATTTTTAAAAATGCTCTCATAAGCTCTGTCCCATTTTCTCCCTAGAGTAATTTGGTGAGGGGTTATTCTGGTCTAAAGATAAGGAAACGGCACTCAGAAAGGTTAAGTGAGTCCAGTCAGGGGACCTTCCCGGCCCCCAGCCAGCAGTAAGAGTAGGCAAAGCCCTTTGAGCTAGGAGCCTCAGCGTTCTCTGTGGACCCTACACTGACTCCGTGACCTAAAGTCAATAACCATCGCTGGAAGCCAGTGCTGACGAAGCTTGGCCCAGGCTGGGAAGAGGAACTCTACTTTAGCTCTCACTTGCAGCAGAGGAATTGCTGCCGCCCACTCTGTCAAGGCAGTACCCCAGCGGGAGGACACGTGTTGGGGTGGGGGGTTCAGCCCTGATGTCTGTTTCACCTCAGCCCTGGTGCAAGCTGAGTGGGGAGACCACCACCAATCTAATTTTTCCCTCTAAACTAATTTAAAAGATTGAACCTCGCTTGCTGAGTTAACAGTTCATAGATGAATCCTAAGTTTGGAGGGACCTGTTCAAAGTGATGCTCCAGGGTCGCAAGGAGGTGGCAGCTGCGGCGCACTGGGAGCCTCAGGAAGGGCCAATGTCTGTGGTTTCCATTCAAGAAGCTCACAGGGAGCCTGCCCTCAGCAGGCACCTGCCATGTCCACCTGCAAGGAAGCCCCAGGTCCCAGGGCATTGCAATCGATGGCAAGGCAGAGGCAGAGCCTTGGCCTTGGTGCAGCTGATACCATTAGAGCAGGTCCTTGCTTTTGGACTGAAGAGATGTTTATTTGGATGGCTGGGTATTTATTTTAATTACTATTTTGGAAGCGGCTGGCACTGTATTCCTTCTTGGGGAGGAAACAATATTTGGAAAAATATTCTGAGTAGCTGTTTGGGGTAAATAAGACTTGTGGGCGTGGATATCAGCAGAAACCAAAGATCAGGGAACAGAGGAAACCTGGTGGAAGGAGAAGAGAGCGGAGCAGGAGGAGGAGGCAGAGGAGGAAGGAAGAGACAGCAGAATAGAGAGGGCTGAGGAAGAGGGGAACTGGCAAGTGGAGGAGCAGTGAGCCTCCTGTGTTGGGGGGAAGGAGGGTTCCCCTCCTCACAGCATTTTGATATGGTGACATCTGCGCCATACGACAATCTGGGGTGTAAAGCCCCCTACAAACTCCTGTCTACTAGGATCACTAGGGCTGCTGTACACAGAGCAGAGGGCCCTGAATTCACGCCTGGCTCATGATGTTCAGAGCAAGGCTATGTAAGCGAACATCCTGTGATGATGGGAATGTGTGTCTGTGGACCCGATATGGCAGCCTCGAGTTACATGTGGCCACTGGGCACTTGGAATATGGCTCGTGTGACCCAAGAACGTGACTGTATTTCACTGTAAGTTACCAGCTGTATGTGGCGAGTGGCTACCATACTGAGCAGCACAGGTGTCGAGAGAGGAGGAATAGGCAGAAGGAAGAGTCCCAACTCAGGGTGAGCCTGAGAATGTAAGTGCTCCGGGATTTGCTGAAATCTTGGTGGCAGGCTTGAGACTTAAAACAGGAATGGGTTCTGGGAGGAGAGACAGAGTTAAATCAATTTTATCTGGACCATGCATGAGGTCAAAGAAACCCTAAGCTGACAACAGAGTTATAGAATTATTCGAGAAAAAGCAATAGAAGGTCCTCACACAGGCAAATTAGAGTTTCTAGAAATGGGGAGGGGTTTGTTTGCTTGTTTTTTGCTTGTTTTTGTTCCAGAATCTAAGCTAACAAATGGCTATTTTTTCTGCACAAACACATCTCCTGGAGAATTCACAACAAAACAACAGCTGTAATGGGACATGGTAGATGTCAACAACTATCTGAGTGAACAGTGCTTGGATCATCCACTGACGCCCTCTCACCCGAATCGAACAGCACCCCCCTGAAGAAGGGCAGGGTTCGTCCCCACTCAGAGCCCAGAGGGCTGAGGCTCAGGGAGGTTCAGAAAAGTCCAGGAGAGGCACGATTCTTGGTCTTCCATGTCACCCAACCTGCCCCTCCATCTAAGAGGCCAGAGCTGGACTTTCCCTTGTGGCCACTGCGAGGGACTGCATGGATGCACATGAATGTTTCAGCACCACAGACACGTGACCACGCTCCAGGGTCCCACGCGTTCCTGGTGTGCTTTTCCTTCTCCCACTTGCTGTGGTCTCCCTTCTGGTCTGTGAGCCCCTCCACCGGAGGCCCCACGCCGGCTCGCGGCTGGGCCTCTGCGGCCTAACGGTGCCTGCCACACCGCGCACCTCCGCTAATACTGAGACTAGAGAAATGAGTGGATGAAATGGCAAGGGTGGTTTCTCCACTGACTTCTAAAAAGGTTCTTTTCACTTTGGAGAAATAGCATCGGAACATCACAAAAACATTTCCCCTCCTTAAGTCGCCAGAGCATCTTCCCATTTATGGAGTGGAGCCAATTCTCAGCCACCCCTTTCTCCAGGAAGGCTGGTTAAGGTCTGACACCTCTCTTTTTGCCCTCTCCTGTTGGATTTACCTGCTGGGGACCTGTGAAGGGAACTCCTGAGACTTACACACTGACCTCTTTTTCCATTCCAGTCCTGGCTGTGCCTGTACTCAGAAAACTGGTAAGGAAAAGACAAGCCGTTTTTGTTACCAGATGCGGTAAAAATCAGACATAGAGAAGAGAAGCCAATAAAAGGAGAAAGCGTTTGGATGCGCTGACTCAAGCTATAGTAGGTATTTTGGAAGGGTAAAACGCTAGAACCTATCACACAATCAGTCACCAATTGTTCCAAAGCTTTCCTTGGTAAATATGAATGACCAGGGATAACCATTTTTTCTTGTAGACACAGCACTAAATGTGGAATATATTTTTATTGTAAGATGGATAGGGAACAGCCAGGCCTGCCTGCAGTGACGTGACAAACACCACCCCCTCCCGCTGCCCCCCAGCGGATGCCTCCCAGACACCCAAGCTAATGAGACAAGGCCATTTCCCAGGATCTCTGGGGCATTTCCATTACAAAGCCAAGCAGTCTGCCCATCCCAGGCTCACTGACATACACACAACACACTTGGGAGTTCAGTATTTGCCTTGCAGAGGAAAGAAGTTAGTTTCTGCCCATTAAAGACTGAGGACGTTCAAGTTAGACATCCGCTGTTCCCTTTATAACCGGCCTGAACTGTTTGACGTTTCTAACTTTAGGATTACTTTGTTTGGCATGTGGTTTTGTATTCCTTTAACAAGTGTTTAAACTTTTTGCAGTGAAGTATCACAGCTAAGTTACCGATGTTTGGTAGCTTACGAAGATCCGAGTCACAGGTGAAGAACGACGCATAAATGACTGAAAAGGGGGAAGAACGAGGCGGGGGGGGGGGGGCAGCACCCACCTTCCCGAAGCTGGCAGCATTGACCGGCTGGGTGTCATTCTTCTCACAGAAGTCCAGGTAGTGCATGTAGAGGGCGCTGCGAGGAATGCAGACCCCTTCTGCAATCTCATAGTTCTCCTCCAGCCTGGGGAGACGAACACACACCCAATCAGACAGGGATGGTCTTTCTACTCCTCCTCCAGAGCTGGGCAGACCTCAGAAATAACTAACTTCCTACAGGTGGGGACACTCAGGCCCAGGTGGACAAAACAACCTGCCCAAGGTCACGATGCAGCGAGGAGGGTGGCGGACTCCTGGCCCCTTGTGGGAATGCCCCGCTGGTCATGTTCTCAAACCAGATTCCCAGGCTTCCTCCTCGGTGCTGTGTTTGGCGTGGCTACATTCTGGGTGGATTGGGTTCCCCAAAATTCCAAAAATGACATAGGGTCTTGCAGGTGCCCCATTCAGCCAGGCTTCGAACCACACACCCACTGTGTAGCCATTTTTAATGGGTGTCACAATCACAGAGCGTGTCTGGCTGACTCGTAGCAGTGGGCGGGGATGGCCTGGGAAGCAAGCACTCAGGAGAGACCAGGCAGCTGGACAGTCAATGACCACTGACTGCAGGCGGCTTTCCAGCCACGGCAGGGAGCTGCACCACCTGGTTCCGCTAGGATCGCCTTCTGGGCTGTACTAGGATTATATGATTCTATCCTATTATGTTCCTCATGAGCATAGGTCAGGGGTTCACAGCAGGGACTTTCAACTTGGGTCAAATCCCAGCCTTGTAACCTGTGGGCTTGGTGACCTTGGGCAAGTTACTCAGCCTCGGGCCTCAGTGTCCTCTGGGAGGTGATGATGATGACCACCCCACTAGGTTGTTGGTGACGATCGTGTAATCTGTGTCATGTGCTGGCATGCTGCCTGGCACCCGGTAAGTACTTAGATGTTGGACCTCCTCATCACCATCCACTTTTCTCTTCATAAAAACCTCTGTGGGCTCCTCTAGGTCAAGAGTGTGTGCTAGGTATTGGGAACATAAAAGGAAGCTAGCTCCTTTCCTCTTTAACCCACACACCAGAATGCAGGCATCAAGATGCCTCCTCTCCCACGGACACACGGGAAGGTTAACCACTTCTCCCAGCAGAGCTGCCGGGGCACTCGGTCGGCCCTGTGGCTTCTCCCCGCGCCCTGCTACCTTCAGAGCCCGGGGCACACAGGTTCAATAAACTCACCAATAGAAAATAGTCCTCCTTTGATCATGAGTTGGGTTTTAGGAAACAACCCAAAGTCATTTAGAATCAAGTTTGAGGGCTAAAACACTTTTTGAGGGGTAGGGGGGTCGAAAACAAGGCATGAACTTAAAGCACTGACACAAATGTCCTCAACTGGCTCCTAACTTTCCCTGAGGCACTTGCCCAGGAAGTGGTCCAGCGCTGTCGTAACCGGAGTGGAATGAGGGCACAGCCTCTCAAGGTGCCCACTTGAAAGGCAGCGCTCATTGGCTCACTCTGACGTGTTGAAAGAAGATCAGTCTTTCATAGTCAACCCCCCTGGATGCGCACAGCCCTAGGATGCTCCGATAAATGAGGAGGCCCTGTGCTGAAGGGTCCCTGGTCACCGCATCCATCCAGCCTCCTTTTCTGGGAAGGGGAACACTGAGTAACTCCTGACAGTTTTTAAAAGTGTTTCAGGACATACTTTATGCAATCCTGTCTGGGCAACCCAATTCCTTGAGTCAGAGTCACTTCTGCACCCTTGAAGCCACCGAGCAGGTGCTCAGAAAGTGTCTGATGAATAGACAGTTTCAGTCATATAGTCATCCAACAAATACGGGTCGGTCTCCTATCACCCGGCAGGTGCTGGAGAAACCACGGTGAGCAACATAGTCCTTGCTTGCACAGAGAGAACAGGTTGATGGTGAGCAGATGGACAGAAACACAGGTAACCTTTAACAATATTTACTGTTGATGCCGGGCAGCATCCTAAACATTAAGGACATGGCAGTGAATAAAACAAAGGGTTCTGTTCTAGTATATGTGTCCCCAGCACCGTAGCTCCAAACCCTAAATGTGCTTTTTGTGTGTGTGGAAAAGTGGTTTCATGTAGAGATTAGGTTCCTTAGGACTACCTGAGTGCCAGGTCTGCTGGGGGGGGGGGGGGGGGGGGGGGGAGGCGGGAATCAGTCCTCTAGTTTAGCTTGGACCCCCAAGTGCCACTCACTGTGTTTTCTGTACAAGAGAGTTCAGAGGTCTAAATAACAAGCACCAGCACAAACCCGTAGGGGCCATCAGAGTAAGACAGCGCTCACAAGCTGGGGTCTCACAGACACGCTTTGTTTGGCCTGAACAGTGTTGGCCCCACTTTGAAAACTCAGGATGTTTCATGTTGGAATCTGGATTTCTGGCTTCTCTTGAAAAGGCTGAGGTCTGGCAACACTGCGCCCACATTCCCGCATGACAACAATGGGCCCGAGTTACATGTGCCTCCAGACTGGCCAGAGGCCTCACTCCTCCACTTTTTCTTACGCCCAATCTATTTTCTGTGCCTGGTCTGGCTTCTGTTGGCTCCTGTGTTGACATAAGACACGACCTATGCCCTAGTTCACGGTGCAGTTCAACTGGGGAGAATAATGCACAGAACTAAGACTAAGTACTACAACCTACTGACCACAGGGGCAGTGGAAGGTGGGAAAACAGATTAGAGCAGCTGATTATGTTCCATGGATGAATTGGGATTGCAATTTAGGAACAACAGCGGCAGCAGCCAGCATCTGGTAAGCTATTAGGCAGGGGCTCTGGGCATCAGGATCTCATTTGATCCTCACAAATAGCCCTGCCCAGTAGGCATTATACCCGTGTTTTAGATGAGGAAACTGGGGTTGTAGGAGTGGAAGTGCTTTGCCCAGGATCATGTAGCTAGCTAGTAAATGGGAGAGTTGGCTCACCCTATACCACTGTGGTATTCGCCAAGGTAGAGGAAGGGGGTCGCGGACAAGAGAAGCAGCAAGGATGGGAGGCAAACATGCCATGTGCTTTGGGTGTTGGAGCCACTGGTCTGCGTGGAGAAGGAGGCTTTTGAAGGAGTATCTGAAGGGAGAGAACCATGGCAGAGGGGGTGTGGAGAAACGTTCAATGCCCACTACAGAATATGGCCTGGCTTAAAGAGTTTAGCAGCCCCGGGAGTTGAAGAGGTGCTATGGAAGTATTATTTTCAGAAGGCAGTGAAGGGATGCCCAGAGAATTAAAACAATAAAGTCTCAGAGGCAGGAAGATCTGAGTATTTCCGGGATGCTGTAGGAATGATAATAACGTCATCAATAACAATAGTAACTACATTAATTTAAAGCTCAGGATGTTCTTTTTGCCAGCAATGTCTTGAATATAGAAAAATGTAAAAACAACCACCCATGTCATAGGTTTCTTCTTAGACTATTGACAGTTCCATCAACCACTCCCTTTGAAAAGCGTTGACTTCAACTCTTTAGATGGCAGTGGGACATTTTCTGGTTGAAGGCACACACAAACAGCTGGGAATCAGGAACTCTGTGCACGACAAGCTGCGGGGAGGGGAGGAGTGTCCCCTTTTTGCTAATGAGATCTTAAAATTAATTTTGGCCAAAAAAATCCATACACACATTCAACAAACATGCATTTCAAACTATTCAGAATTCATATTACAAAAGGCATCTGAGCCTTTAAAAAGATGGAGTAGTTGAGAGTTTTAAGCATGGGAGTAACGCAATCAAATTTGTTTTGGAAAGTTCACTCTGGCACTTCTATGGTGGGTGAACAAGGTGGACTCGTGAGGCCTAGTCCACAGAGTGGCTGACTACGTAGTATTTGTTGAATGAATGAACCAACGAACAACTGAGACCAGTTGGGAGCTACTACGACAGTCCAGGCAAGAAATGATGGATCATGAACTGAAGGAGTGGCCACAGGGGCAGAGAGATCTAGGGTGTGTGTCTCCTATCATCAGATGTGAGAAGGGGAGGAGCAACCAGGGCAGGTTCTTAGGCTCCTAACTGGGCTGAATGGATGAATGGGGGCTTCACTCCCTAAGATTAAACAACGCAGGAGTGCTGAGTTCTGGGGAAAATGATGCTCCCACCTCGGGTGTCAGCACAGGCTCCTGCTACATTCCCGGGCCCCCCTCTCATTACTTAAGGCCCCTGTGCCCGGTTTCTGGTTGTTCTTGTGGCCTGTTTGCTCATTAAATCTGGCCAAGAGATCAGGGGTAAAATATAAGATCAAGATTAAAATACATCTCATTAAATGAACGCATAGCAGCAACCAACTATTTGAGTCAGTTGTAAGTCAGAGATCACAGGCTGAGTTAATTAAGCAGTTACCTGCCAAAGGCCAGCACTTCCTAAATAACTACATTTCTACCCGTTTTATTCCTCTCACCAGAGCTTCTCCGCCTCCAGGTATCGGGGTGAAGCATTTTAATAAGCTCTATGAAGACTCAGATGTAATTGGCATTAAGGGCAGCGTTGCTATCTGATGAGTCGCTACCACCAGGAATAGCATCATGACACCTTACCCCAAACCTCCTCACAGAGTCCAGCGGGCCCGGGGACATGCTGACGTCGCTAACTGGAATGCCCGCTTCCCGGCCAAGGCACGGCAGCAAGACAGGCAGTTCATTATTTCTCTTCTTATCTGATGAAATGTCCCGCTTTCCCCATCACTCCTAGAGGACATCATTAGTCTGACCTGGTGAACAATACTCCATTATACCTGGGTATGTTTAATGATCACAAAACAATTTCCCACGTCTTCCATTTTCTGATCTTCTATTCAACGACGTGGTCATATTTGAATTGAGTCGATCCTATTATGGAGATAATGAACTCCGTCTACTAGCCAGCGTGAGTCATTAACTGCGGTGTACATCTTTAAAAGACCTCCTCTCGAGGTTTCAGCATGTGGCGTCCGAGGGCACATGGAGGAAGCTCTGCATTAGCACTTCATAACGAAGAGCAAAGAGCACCTGGGATACGTGTCCCCTCGGCTCTCATTTTAATCCTGTTTTCTTACATGTACACCTGGGCTTTCAGATCAAGGGCCCCACTTCTCCCGTCCTTGCACACATGGCTAAAACAGAACTTCTTTTCCTGTATTTTACCAAAAGAAATGACACAGGATTTAAAAATAACTGCTGAATGTCATAACTTATACGTTGCGGTCGTCAGAGACACCATTCGCTGTCATAAACCATCCCTTTCCATCTATTCCTTGTCTGTACATGCCCAACAGGGCCCTAAGGACATCTTCATGGGTAGCTCAGGTGGTTAGAGCATCATCCTGAAACACGCCAAGGTTGAGGGTTTGATCCCCAGTCAGGGCATATACAAGAATCAACCAACAAAGCCCTAGCCGGTCTGCTCAGTGGGTAGAGCGCTGGTACTTGGACTGAAGGGTCTCAGGTTTGATTCTGGTCAAGGGTGCATACCTGGGTTGCAGGATGGGTCCCCGGCCCTGCTCTGGGTGAGTGTGGGAGGCAACCAATCATGTGTGTCTCTCACATCGATGTTTCTCTCACTGTCTCTCCCCCTCCCTTCCCCTGGGGTTGGGAGGACAAGAAGAGATAAACCAAAGGACATATATACTTACATGCCTAGCTCATGGACATGAGCAGTAGAGTAGTGAAGACTTGGGGGAGTAGGCAGGGACTTAGAGAAATGGGACTGAAGGGGGAGAGGGGTATGGGAGATATTTATGATACTATCAATAATAAAAAAATGTTTTAAAAAAGAATCAACCAATGAATGCATAAGTGGAACAACAAATCAATGTTTCTCTCCTGCCCCCTTCCTCTCTCTCTCTCTAAAATCAATAAATAAAATTAAAAATAATAGTTTATCATCTTATACCTTAATTACAGCACAAAAAGCCCCTTTTCAAAAAATAGGAACTGAGCCCCACAACATAGCATCTCATTCTCTGAGACATTTCCACCCTTCCTGTTGATCTGCTTCACCATCCTTTCTCCACCTGTAGCTACGGCTTCTAACAGGACACACCCACTCTTTCGCATTATCTAGCACCTCTGGCTGCTTTCAGAGCTAGAAGTGTTCAGCTTTCCTTTCTGAAACCCGCATTACGAAAGTAAATAATGTTATGTCACCATCAAATAAAGACTCAGGTCAGAAATGGGTGCAAAACATCCGGTATTGGTCACAGCGAATGAGTCTGGCCTAGGAGCTTGGCCCGGTCTAAAACTCCAACGCGCTTCTTTGCAACAGTGTCCAGGCAGATCCTCTACCTCAGGCCTCCAGAAACACTTAAAAGAGAAACACTAACTTATTTAGTTTCATCTTAATTTGAAACTGAAAGCCCATCAACCACCCAAGGCTTCACTTTTATTTTTTCAAAACAAAGGAAAATACCTCCTCCCCCCCCTCTCCCCACCGCCCCAACCTCGGTCCCACTGCCCAAGGATGTGACCATTTGGTCTTGTGTCCTCCTTAAGGGAAGGGCCTGACTTCCTCTGAGAACTCCCAAAAGGGAAAGTGGGTCCACCAGAGAGTGACAAGGAGCTGGGAGTGACCCTGAGACTGGGAGGTGTGAGAGGGCGGGCTGGGAGGGGTCCTGTGCCGGCAGCCAGGCAGCCAGGATGGTGGGACAGGCTGCTTTCCCTTCCCAAATCCTCCCATGAATAGAGGTTATTGTGCGGCCAGGACTCCAGCAGGGCTGCCTCCCCAGCCAGAGCGAGGCTTTACTCACCCTCGTGACCGAGGATGCTGGAAAGTGTGCGGCAGGAGGCGTTGGACAATATTTGTCTGTTTTCTGCTGGGAGCTGCCTCCCGATCACATGGCCTCGAGGATTCCAGGCTGCTTGGCTACTGGGTTATTTGTTCTTAGAGCGGGGATGGATAGTGTCCAGGGAGATGGGAAGAGGCTCACGACAAGATAGGGGGAAGGTGGTGAGGCAAATAGCACCCACGCAATTCCGAAAATAAGCCAAGTGTCCTGGGAGAGCGTGGTGGCACGATTGGGTGGGTGGCAGCCACCGTGGCAGCGAGGCCTCTGTTTCCTCAGCGTCCTGCCGGGCTGCCCACGGCCACTGGAGAGGGGACACCGTGAAGGATGTAAACGCCTCAGAGAGTGAGGGGCCCCGGTGTGGAGCCTGGTTCCCATGTTCACGAAAACCACTTTACTCTGCGAGTGAAGATATAAAACGGCGAAGCCATCGGGAGGGCAAGGGTGCAACCCCTGGCCCTTTCTTGGGCACCAGCTGCTTCCACCTCTGGATTCCCGCACGGGAGAAACGCTGCAGCCGGTGTGCACGGGGGACACATGGACATGCTCCGGGGCCCTATTTGTAACGGCGAAGATGAGATTTGGACAAAACCGAAGTGTCCGCCAAGAGGAAAAGGAGGAAATAAATGCTGGGCTGCCTTTGGGGGCAGGAGTCCTGAGCAGCGGTCACAGTGAGGTTGTTCCTAATGGACTAACGTGGGCAGAGCTCCAGGATCTTGCCCTGAGGAGGAGAGTGTGGGTCAACAGAGTGTGCCCAGTTGTATGACAGTATTTTTAGTGTTATATGTCTTATTTTTTATTTTGTGTTGTTTTAGTGTTATATGTCTCAAAAAGAAGAAAATCCTAAATAAAAAAAAAAATCACAGTTCAGAAACTCTGACCAGTACATGTGCATGTAAATGCACAGACAAAGACCGCACATATACATATGTATGTGCACATGGGGGAATTCTCACCGGTAATGGGGTTGCCCTGAGGAAGGAAGCAAGGAATTATATGAAGAGAAGAATTCAACCTTATCTGTAATGCTTTTGTTTTTAAATAAGGAAATGTATTACTGTGTATGTAAAATAAAAGTATGTACTCAGTGTATTTGTATCTTGCCTTTTTAATAAAGAGCTATTAACATTTTTAAAAAGAAGAAGAGAATCAGACAAAGGAAAGAGATTGAAAAGTACATAAGCATCAGATTTCGCTCTGAACTCCCTGGCGGCCAGAGCAGAAAGGGGACATTTTATAAATTACGTCACATTTCCTTATAAAGTGGAGGGTACACCCAGTTCCTTTTGAGACAGTTTTTATACTGAAATTGTGCCTTAAAAATAGTTACTCATGTGGAATTTTACATAGGAGGTCACATGTCCTCCACCACACTTTTAAGCATGATTATTCCTATTTAAGTTTAAAGAAATGACTTGCTTTTTCTTCCCTGTTTACAGACCTTCCTCCAGGCCTCCCTCTACCACCTCAGCTGCGTCCTCCCCTCCTTGCTCGCTATGCTCCAACCACACAGGCCGCCTTCTGCAGCTCCTTGGACAAGCTTAGCCCGCTCCCAACTTGGAGAGCAGAGCAGATGCACTGGCATGTGCCCAGCTTATTCTTCAGAGCTGAGGCGCCCTTCCCTGCTAGGAGGTGAAGGGAACTGCCTCACTCAAAGTTACACCCCCTCCTTGGGGGTAGCCTACTTCCAGAGACAGGCAAGGTGGGGAATAAAGGACCAGATCCATGGCCTCCATTCCAGTCCTCTCTGAAGTGCCATCCCAGCTTCAGAACTCCCTGTGGGATTGCTGAGTGTCATCAGCCCCTATTCTTAGTCCACTTTATCCACCACTGTAGTCCCAAGAACAGGCCTAGGAAACAGGAGGTGCTCGGTAAACGTTTCTTGAATTAGTTAATGACTGACATTCTATCTTGAAAATCCTATCCTATATAATAAAAGGCTAATATGCAAATCGACCCAACAGTGGAACGACTGGTCACTATGATGTGCACTGACCACCAGGGGGCAGATGCTCAATGCAGGAGCTGCCTCCTGGTGGTCAGTGCACTCCCTTCAGAGGGCGCACCACTCAGCTAGAAGCTGGGCTCAGCCAGAAGCTGGCAGCACTAAGGACATCCCCCAAGCGCTCCCAGACTGTGAGCGGATGCAGGTTGGGCTGAGGGATCCCCTCCAACCCCCACCGAATGCATGAATTTCATGCACCGGGCCTGTAATGTAATGTAATAAATATAATATAATATAATATAATATAATATAATATAATATAATATAATATGAATTAAAGGAAAATTTAAGGTCTGAATAACTTGATGCCTTTGGCTAATAATAAGTAAGTTTATATATTTTATTTATAATAATAAGACTGAAGTTTATATATTTTCAAATCTGATTTGCCCTTGAAAGCCAATATATCATTAAAATAATCCACTGCCTAACTTTGTGAATCAGAGGATGAAATTTCTTTTGGAATGATCTATGTGTCCCTTTATTTATAAAAACAGATATTTTGTGTAGAATTAGGCCCAGGAGAAAGAGAACGGACTGCACACATGTCAGGGAAGAGAGAAGCGCGGTTCCAGGATGTCCTTATGGGACTCAGAGGAAGGGGTATGGCTAGCCACTGATAGAGGCTAAGTTTTACCAAGCACTCGCTCTACCACATGCTGTTGGCACTTTATAGTACTAATTCACTTCCTCTTCATGACTACCCTAATGAGGTAGATACCACTGCTGCTCCCATTTCACAGGGGAGTAGACTGAGGCACAGAGAGGCTAAGGAACTTGCCTAAGGTTCCACAGCTGGAAAGAAGCAGAGCTTTGAGTTCATTCCTGGCACTTTCTTAAGAGACCGCACTTTCCACAGCCTCACTGTCGCTAGGCAGATGTCAGAGAATCACAGGCAACAGACACAAGCAAGATGATTCCTATAGTCCCTTTCAAATCTTTTATTCTAAAATGTGCAACATGTTACAGTTACTAAAGCAAGAGTGTCTGTGGATTCCTTGCATTTCTAGAAACTCTCACCCCCAAAGTCCTTTATGTTGATGCCTCAAAGTGCTTTATATTGATACCTGACATTATGGGAATTTGTGTGACCATCATTCAGGGGGAAGAGGAAAGGGATGATCTGACCAAAAAGGAAGAATAGAATTTTAAATAAAGCAAAAAAGCAGCAAACGCAACGAGAAAAAATAATATAGGGATACATCAATGGGAACCAGACAGATGGCTTGAAAACAACCTTGACTAGTAGCCTCAGAGCAAAGCAAGGTGACTGAGAGTCTCCTTAGAGAAGACTGAGTTACGTTCTTGAATGTTCCCTCCCAGTGCCGTTTCCCCTCACCTGTGGCTGGATTAGACTGGAGAATCTAATATGATTTGCTCATTAATGCTCATCTGCTTTCTCCTCCATCTTCCTGATTTTTCTCTGCCTTTCTTCCAAACATGAGTGCAACCACTTAAACACCATCACTAAATATTACATCCAGCCCAGAAATTCCAAATACTAAAGAGAAAGCCACGCTAGTAGATAATTCTTATTAATGCTAACATACTTGCTTTGTAGTTGCAAGTAATTGTTAATTCATTAAGGCTAATTGATGGGGTGACTAGACCTATGTTTCTATGTAGTCTGCTGCAACATTTACTGAAGTATAGATTCCATTAAAATCAATTAATGTCATCCATGTGGAATTTAGTCCTTGCCAGTGTTTTGATGATGAAGGGGTGGAATCTACCCCAAAATAAAATATCAAAATTCAAATCTCCAGGCTAGATCCAACTTGAGTATTTTACACATCCCTGCAAATTCAAGAGGTTGCAGATGGGCTATGAGATGTCACATTATCATGACAATGTCAAAACAGCCAAGCCATGAGCCTGCCAAGCAGTATGAAGATAGAGTTACATGAGCATCCCATCAAGAGAGAACTTGCTACAAAAGGAACTTACCATTGCAGAGTAGCAGGCGTGGAGTGGGGCTTGGATGCTCTATTATTTTCTTTTTCCTCATCTGTTAAAGGAAAGAAAAAGGAGCTAACTTCAGTAGGAAAAAGTAAAAGGTCGCTCAGCTCTCAAAACATTGTTTCCCTCAAGTGTTGATGCTATGAAAGCAATGATATGTTGGCTTTTTCAACAATTCAGATTTATTATACCTTAATTTAAAGAGGGGGGGGGATTGATTTTTACAGAAAACTCTCACACTGACTTGTATTTTTATTTGACGCAATATGTAACGGTTTGAAGCCTTCGCTCTTCATCGCTGAATAGGACTGCGCTCATCCAACTTGCTTTTTTCCCCAACTGAAACTGGACATTTTTCTCAACAGTTTTGACCTTAAGAACATACTGACCTCACTCACCATTTTCTCCTTTTAACTTCTTTAAAACAGAAAGTGAGGGAAAAGTTGGGGAGAGTGTGAGTGTGCAGAAGAATCAGGTTAGCAAACAGAAAAGCAAATGTCGGACACCTTTTCTGTAAAGGGCCAGACAATAAATATTTTAGGATTTTGAGGCTCAGAAGCAAAAATCAAGAATAGTATGTAATGCCCGGCCGGTGTTGCTCAGTGGTTGAGCATTGACCTATGAACCAGGCGGTCAGGGTTTGATTTCTGGTCAGGGCATATGCCCTGGCTCCAGGCTCCATCACCAATGTGGGGTGTGCAGGAGGCAGCTCATCAATGGCTCTCTCTCATTATTGATGTTTCTATCTCTCTCCCTCTCCTTTCCTCTCTGAAATCAATAAAAATATTTTTAGAAAATAATAAATTAAAAAAGAATAGTATATAATATTTATATAACGAGAGGAAAAAATTCCACAAAACTTTTATTGACAAAATTCAAAATAACAGTAATTGAGTATAACTTTTGTAATACAGACCTGTCGATGAGAAGAATGAAATTATTTGGGGGGAAGTGGGTAACATTTTTCTTAATTGGGGTTCAAAGTTCACAATCCCCATCATCAAACAGGTTACAAATATTCACCGATGAGAGAAAAGCCTAGGAAAGCAGGCATTGGCCAGATATGACCTTCAAGGTTCTAGTTTGCTGACCCATGCAAATCCAACAATCTGAACAGATCGACTTTTGCATCCCTAAGAGGAACTGCTCACGTTTTATCAGGGTGGACAGAGAAACAGATATAGTCTCCTCCAAGTCCTGATGAAGAGTCTGATAGAAATGGTCAGTATAAAATAAAAGTTCTTGACCCACAAAATTTGATCAAAGACTGGTACACATTCACATCCTCAAAAGAAAATGATCAATGTCCAAACCTACACCAAAGTACAATCACCAAAATTTAATAAGAACTTGTAAGATGGTCAATGAGATAAAGCTGTGGTATAAAAATTATATGGAAAAGAATTTGTACCCACGAAAAGAAGTAAAACGAAAATGAAAGTAAATGATATAAGCTGTGTCAAAATTAAAAATAAATAAATTAGCTTAACAAAGTTGAGTTCAGAAAATATTTTTCTCAATGGACATTTATCAATGTTGGTGTAATTCAGATGAAAATGTCTGCTCTTAAACACTGTAGCAGATATTGTTGTTGCTTATGCAACATCTGTACGCACTCACTTGCTTCCACATTAATGGAGGCCCATTTAGAGGGGACCATGTGTTCAGGGAGGGCAATTCCCTCGCAATTCCCTGAGAGGTGAATATTGATTAAATCTATCCTGGTATTTCTGCCATCTAGCCACTGATGGATCAGCGGGGCATGTGACATGGTGTTGTCCTATCAGATACAAGAAGAAAAGCTCTCTGGGGGCTTCTAGGAAAGATATTTTCCCCTAATAAAAAGGAATGGGGCCATGATTTTGAACTTCTGGCTCCAAACTTAAAAAAACCCACAAATGTTTGGTATTTTACAAAGGAAACAAAGGAGGGAGGAAGACAGGAGGGGAATGAAGAGAGGGGTGGAAGAGAGGGAAGGAGAGAGGGAAAGGATGAAGGGAGGGAGGGAGGGAGGGAGGGAGGAATTCTGGCATGGCCGCCTTTGAAAAGGATAATGCGTGAGGGAGCAAACTTTCAACTGAGAAAAGAACAGCTGAGGACAACCTCAAGGTCCAAGGCAGGTGAAAGGAAAAGGGGGGAAACTGTGGGTCCCGAATGTCACGCTGTGTCTCTGACTAATCAACCCTAAAAAGAGCTGCCTCTTTATTTCATGAGCTAAAACTGTTTTCTTAGTTAATAAAACTTCTTTTTTTATTGGGTATTCTCTTTCCTGTCACTAAAACCATCCTGATACAAACACACTAAATGTTCTCAGAGACAAAATGTCCCAAAACGGCATAGGCTCAATACCTGCTAATCTGCTCCAGCAACCTGGAGTTCCTTCAAAATATTCCTCCTCTCCAGCCTAGAAAAAAATGACACCACCTCTCTGAAGCCTTCCCTGATACAGTCCAAGTCAGGAATCGTTGATCTTAACTCTGTTCTCCTTCAACCTATTACCTGTTTCTTAGTTGAACAGCTTAGCCACCTAGATCATTATTTCTGTACACATCCACCTTGCTGACTTGAGTGGCCTACTTAAGAAGGCAGGGATGGACATGAAAACATGGCGGCAGTTTAGGCAAACGTGTACAGTGCCTTGTCCCAGAGAAGATAGGGAAAGCAGCTGAAACGAGTAGCTTCCAGCCCGAATTGGCAGTGAAGATCGAGCTGGGAGACAGCCTGCAGCTGGATAAGACAGAAGACTCCTGAGAGAGGTAAATTCAAGGCTTTGGGAAAGATATTTTACCAGACCTTAGCCCTGAGGATCGGAAAGTCGCCGCACAGCACTGGCGCCGGCACCCAGCCGCGTCTCCCGAGACCGGCGGCGCAGCGGAAAGAGGGTCCGTGGAACTGCTGGTCGGCAGGGGATTCTCGA